>JAVJIF010001490.1:0-295754 GCA_038442645.1 Agave tequilana
TTCCCGGATTTTTAGTTTACGAACGAATTAGAATTTCAAGAAGAGCCTTTGAAATTATTTCTAAAATCACATTTCCTACTTAATACTTTTTCTGAGGATTTTACGAATTTATGGAAATTCCACCGGAGTCGGTATCGGCCAGTATCGCTGGTTGATTCCGGGACGATCGGAATTGAATTTCTGAATTCCGCTTTCACTTTACTTCTTAAAATCATATTTTACTCCTTAATACATTTTCTGGGATTTTTCAGAATTTATCAAAATCCGGCCGACCCGGTGTGGACCGGTATCGGCGGCTGACTTCCGGATTTTTAATTTGAAAACGGGATTTTATTTTGGAAAACCGATTTCGTATTATTCCTCTGGATGACATTTTCTACCTTCGGGTATTTTTGGGGATTTTTCTGGAACAGTCGATTTTCGCGACCATATTATAATATTATTATTTTTCCAATTCATTCTTTTCTTTCTTTCTTTCTTTCTTTTTCTTTTCCCCACTGACTCAGCCCTCCCCCCGTGGGAGACACCAACCCCCCTCTCTCATTAATTCCCTCCCCATCACCATCACATCCTCTCTCTCCCTTCTTTCCTTTTTCTTTTCTTTCCTTTCATTTCTTTCCTATTCTCTTCTCTTCTCCTTCTTCTTCTTCTCCTCCAGAGAAGGCAGCACCCAACCGAACCACCTCCGGCCACCACGACGCCAGCGAGAACCCCCCAAACTCTTTTCCATCTCCCATCTCCCCTCTCTTCTTCCTTCTTTTCTTTTCTTCCCTTTCCTTTCCTCCTTTTGGATCCGGCCAACCACCTCCTCGCCGGACTTCCTCTCCTCCGGCGCTGCCCCCCGGCGAGGGCAGACCGCCGCCGGCATGAGGCCGGCGGCCTCGGGCGCGGCCAGGGGGCCTTAGCCCCCCTGGGTGCAGTTGTTGAGGGGGCAAAGCCCCCTGCTCCTGTGTTTTCTCCTGGTCCATTTCTTTCTCTCTCTCTCCCGCGCATCTCTCTCTCTCTCTCCCCGCGCATCTCTCTCTCTCCCCGCGCATCTCTCTCTCTCTCTCTCCCGCGCGTCTCTCTTTCTCTCTCCCGCGCGTTTTCTCTCTCTCTCTCTCTCTCTCCACGTGTTCTCTCTCTCTCTCTCTCTCTCTCTCTCTCTCTCTCTCACAGGTTCAGTTTTGCTTTGGGCACCCATGTCTGATTAAAGGGCTGATATGAGTGCCTCTTCTAAGTGGTGTCTCGTATTTATTCTAATAGCATGACTCCCCCCTCTCTTTCTCTCTCATGTATTATCTCTCTCTCTAGACCTCCCTGACTCTCTCTGATTAATTGCCGACCCGGATCTCACCCCCGCGTGCGGGCGACCTCCTTTTGACGCGGCCCCCGCGTTATTGTATCGTCACGACGCGGGGCTAATAACCGCGTCTGTGATCTCCTCGTGCTAACGCGACACGGGATCCACGACCGCGTCCGCGTTTTCCCTCGTGCCCTGATTTGAACGCGGGTCTCGAACCCCGCGTTTGTGGTGTCTTCACAACGCGACTCCCGCGTTTGTGATTCCTGCGTCCGCGTTCTTCTCCGTTGGCAAGACTTAGGGCCGGTACCCTCCTTTTGGATTGGGGCCGAACATCCTTCGTCGGGCACAACAAAGGAAGCACCTTTCCTCCCCTCTGTTTGTTTCCTAACGCGGATCTTAACCCCGCGTCTGGGCAATCCCTTGACGCGCTTCCCGCGTTTCTGCATTTAGCACGACGCAGAGCCCATTCCCCGCGTCTGCTCTTTCCCGCGTCTGTTATTCTTGCGACGCGACTCCCGCGTCTGCGTCCCCCGCGTCTCTCTCTCTCGGAAGCTCGCGTCTCCCTGTTACTATTTCTCTGTCCTCTTCACTTTCTCTCTCCTCATAAATATATATTATTTTATGGCGCGTGCGCGAGTTCCATGGATTCCAGACTTTCCGGCTTTCCGGTGATTTAGGCGAGTGTTCTCGCTCTCGCCTCTATTTGGTTTCCCCGCTTCGTCGGGTCGACATGTATTTTATTCTATGTTTCCATGTATTTTGTATTGGGCTGAGTCCCTATATCTGTGTGTGGCCGAGTGCCAATCTCTGGACATGTATGCTCTGTGACGAATGCTTGTACTAGGGTAGTTTACTTCTTGTACTCATACCATGCCTGTGATGTATTGTACTGCCTTATACCATACTTGGATTCCGGACCCCTTCAACCTCCGGTCACTCACTATCTCGAAAGAGAGGTGATTGGGACTGGCAGGTCTCTCAGTTCAGCCTCCGGTCACTCACTATCTCGAAAGAGAGGTGATTGGGACTGGCAGGTCTCTCAGTTCAGCCTCCGGTCACTCACTGTCTCGAAAGAGGCGTGATTGGGATCGTCAGGTTTCTCAGCTTCGCCTGCTTGTTCAGCTCCGCCTGGTTATCATGATCAGCGTTCACGCTTTACCACTAGATTCGTCTAGGCGAGTTGCTGCCGGATTTACCGCTCGTACTTCAGTCAAGTCGTCCCGGTAACCTCGCCAGACGCTCCAGTGTTAAATACTGTTTGCTGTCTGAACTTCCAGCTTGCTCAGCTCCACTTTGTTTGTGCTCAGCTACTATTCTACCCCATGCCATTGCTTCATGCCTGACACCTGTCTATATTACTTGTCGTTTTCATATTACTTTTAACACATGTATATCACCTGTCAACTGATGTATTATCACCTAACACCTGACATGCTACTACTTGGCAAGACCCCTTGTTACGACATGACTTGCCACCGGATTATTATCAATCTCTTGACATGACTGGTTACCTGTCTAATATCACCATCTTGTCATGCTATCCCTTGACACCCAGCATGATATACTTGACCTGTGATTATCACATTTACGGGAACCCTGTCTTGTATCCTGTACTATGTACAGTGACCTGTTATCCTGTATCATGATCAGTGACCTGTTATCCTGTATTATATACAGTGACCTGAACTCCTGAATTCCTGATCATGTCCTGTTCCTGTTGTTCCCGTAAATTGATAATTAACCTAATAATCATAAAAGGAACAACTTGCATTGGGTCGGGGGAAACATGCGGCTATCAATATGTGTTCGTGTTTACAGTGTATTAGGCATGTTGTGCAACTAAAACTTCCGGTCTGACCTGTGGGCCTCCAGGCAACCGAGGGGAGTGCTGGCTCCCTCCTCCTGAATCATGATAAGGGCATACAATAAGTCCCTCCTGTTAGCCTTGCGGCAGGTTCCGTCACCAAGCAGCGGAACATCCTGGGCCGTGGTCCCGGGTATGTACGGGACCCACTGTAAACATAGTTCGTTGATACCCCCGCTGGTTTCCAATAACACCCTTGCTTTACTCGGATATGGATCTATGTGTGCTGGGACGCTAGTTCACATAGCTAGATATCAGGGTAAGACGAGTATAATAATAATAACAATAATAAGACGCTAATTGTGGGTGTTGTATACGCTTGGATTACGGTGACATGAGATAAAGGTATATAGATGAGGGTTTCCTTGTTTGGATTACTCCCTCGAGGTACTAGTCTCATGAGGCCGTAGCTTAAGCTTATATAATGCCCTTTCATTTTTACCATGTTGCTTGTGCTGGTTTTACCTCGGATTTCCGGTTTTATGAGAATTATAGTATTAACTGCTCATGCCCTGCTTTATCCCTGGTATCCATCTGCCTCCTGTTCATTATCTTATCATGTCTTGAGTGCAGTCTAGTTGTATGTGCTTAGATTATGGTGACATAAGATAAGGGTATATATATGAGGGTTTCCTTGTTTGGATTATTCCTTCGACGTACTAGTCTTATGGAGCTGTGATCTGAAACCATACAATCAGATTTGCTCGCCCCCGGCTTTATTTGGTTTTATCACTATACATGTGCTTACCCTTGCTCGCCACTTGGCTTTTGCTTCACCACTCGCCTGGGGAGTTTCATCTGACTCCCCTGGATTCTCATGTCCAGGTCATGGAGCTTGGAGCTTATGGATTCTCCCAGTTGCTGATCAGAGTGGCGCAGCTGAAGCGTGGATCTCCAGCAGACCGTTCAGAGCTCTATCCTTCTAGGCCCCCTGTGTGCCTCTCGAGTTTTCCTTTAGTAAACTCGTGAGTGCCCTTTTGTACTATTCATCCATTACATCTGCTTGTAATCCCGCAATTGCGCATGTCAGTGATGTAATATTCATGTAATATTGGATCACCTCTGGTGATAACTTTGTAATTGTACTCATGTGTTGGAATGTATAATGCACCACTTGCTTCCGTACTCTGATTCTTGCCTGTACTGATGCTTAGCGTATATACGTGAAGGTACTTCTGACTTGCGTATATACGTTGCAGTAGTGTCTCCGTATCCGCCAGGATCGGGGCGTTACAGGTTGGTATCAGAGCCTAGGCTCTCACCTCCTCAGTACGTACAGACGGCAAATTAATGGTAAAGAAATTTGCAACTGGAATGCATGAATCTTGGTTATACAATCCAACTACAAGTACAAAGTTATCCATTCTCTCTTGATAATCTTTTCCTTGAATTCTGAAGTTCTCCCATCCTTTCATACTTCAATTTCTTGTTATTCTTGGACCAACTCGGACATGAAAAGATGGGGAGATCATAACGGTTCTGGTTCTTCCTAGGGTAACCCTAATGGAGAAAATCTTGATTTAAGACTATCTCTGCAAGATATGGTGAGACACGATCAAGTACAGACGAAGGTCCCGCACCAAGGATCATTGGTTGCACTCCGGGAACAGAAGCCAGGCGACATGTTGGATTTCAGGAAATTACAGCCGGCAATCTTTTCAAGCATGGAGAAGCCCTGGATGCATAGCAGTGGCCAGTAAACCTGATGGATCTTCTAAGTCAACTTGGGTCCCTGACAAGAACTAGGTGAAAATGATCAAGATTCAGTTAGAAGATGTAGCTTGGATGTAGTAGTTGGCGGAAGCAGCGAGACTGGGAAAGCCCAACACTTGGGACTAGTTCTCGAAGGATTTCTATAGGAAGATTCTTCTCTGTAATAGTCCAGGAAGAAAAAAAAAATGATTTATCAAATTGCGGTAGGGGGATTGGATTGTAAATAAGTACACTACAAAATTCCTAAAGCAAAGTCGGTCGGTGTTTTACATGGTGGCCGACAAGGAGAATCGAGCAAGCAATATCTTAGTGAGAAATGAAGATGAAGAGCAAGATGTTCCTTATCCCCAAGCAGCCCAAGAAGTATTCTCAAGTTCCTTTGTCATTATCCGGGAAGTAGAATGGACCCAGAGGAGGAAGATTAGGATGGTTGCAGATGAAGTTAGCGAAGAGACCCTCTTAATTGATGGAAGTTGAAGGCTCAGACAGGCCTCTGGACGCCCTACTAGCTAAGCCATCCCTCTAACCCTGCCCACAACATATGACCGGTGGATATTGTCTGGAGCTGGGCATCTACAACACAACCACCAGAAAGGCTATGAATTATGTCGTACGCGGGTTCAGAGATTAGTTGAAAAGTGACTGTCTGTTCAAGGAAGCAGAGAACATTACACCGATCAGATCAACCCATCCAGTATCGCCGTCGTGAGGGAATCTAGGACCTACTGTCAGAATAACCTCGCTTCATCCCCAGCATCCAGCATGGAGTCGTATACAAAGGAGACTAAGAGTTAGGGCACATGGTGAAGGGAAGCAAACACATGATCTGACTGGAGGGGAAGTCCGGATGCTCAATATGATGGAGTGAGAACAGGAAGGGCATTCAATATTTGCAGAGGAACCCTGAAAGGACTGACCGTAACCATTATTCCCATTTTTAGCATGTCCGGGAGTTGGTAAACTTCTCTCTATCATATCCTCCTCATTGCACTATCACCATCAATCCTAGTCCGTCCTATCTCTCTCCCTATTTCATGATTCCTATCTCTCCTATTTTTACTATTCTGATTTTTATAACCTTTATGCCAACTTAAGATATGTATAGACTAGTGAGATAATAGCAGGGCAGATGTAGTCACTCTCATTATATTCTGGCATTCCTCGACTCTGGTATATCATATTGTCTTATACTGGCAGATCTTCGGCCTCGCATCATATTCTTGTATTTATGGATACATCATGGGAGACTAGTACATCAAACAGAGTAGTCGTCACTTCCATAGTCAGATAGATTGTATCATTTCATGAGGAGTGTCAGTATATAACAGTAATTCAGAATCAGGACTTCTGGCAGGCAAAGTTATGATATTTTCTATTACTCTAATAGCGATCATGATTTCTTCGACTATGTTCATGGAACTTGGGTATTCTCAGAGCTAATCTGCAGTCAAGTTACTATTTAGGAGACAGAATTCGAGACTCGTTTCTATTCTTGTGATTTCTTGATCATATTTTCAGAGCCACCAACTCCTGGCAGTTTTTATTAAATTGGTGGACAAAGGCTCCGCTAGCCTCGCTAAGCGAGGGTCGTGTTCTAGTCATCCGTGAACCTAACCGGGTGTGAGTTTCGCTGCACCCTGGTGCTTAGCATTTAGCGTTGTGTTACGCGCTGGCTTCGTCGCGTGAACTTCGCTATATGCGAGTCTCGCAGAGCGTTAGCCTCGCCGCACCCTAATGTTTAACACCTGAGCTGTGTTACGCGATAACCTCATCCAGGCTTGGTTTCATCCGTGGCTAGTCCCTTCAGTGCTTGGCACTCTAGCCATTCCTCAGATTTCTTCTAGCGTACTTTTATGGATCTGCTAAACAGAGTTCCATCACTATATCTGAGCTATCGCCATGGCCTTGTCAATGATCCATTCTACAAATCTTGCAGGGCTCAGATATCTTCTTCCTGTTTCATCTGCAGTCGGTTTGTCATTCATAAGTCAGTATTCCAAATTCTTCACAGTTATTCTTGGCTACGTCTTTCAGAGTTAACAAAGCCCAGTATGCAGCCCGTCAGTGATTCTACTGCAAAAGGATAACATCTTACTATGCAGGGTTTTATATTATATTGGACTTCAGCACTATGGATTTCATTAGCTTTAGCTCACAGTCTGATCGAAGTATTATTGATTATCTTACCAAGTCAGCTCACTTTATATTGTTCAGAATGGGTTAGTCCTTTGAAGTTCTGGCAGTGCTCTTTTATAAGCAGACATCAGATCAGTATTATTATGGCACCGTCAGAAGATGTATATATACGGTAGAAGTGCAGAGATGCTTTAGTCCTGAGTTAGTTGTTCAGTCAATCTGGGGGAAACAACTCATAGTTATTCATATCTTGATTGGCATAATCCTCATTCCTACCTTTTTGTGTTCATTTCACCCCTTATCGAAATTGCGAGGACGCAATTTTTTTGTAAGGTGGATGGAATGTAACACCCCGCTCCCGGAATACGTACTTAGTTGCGTATTCAGATTTTTCGATCGTATTTTTCGATTTACTTCTTGTATTTGTTTTGTATTATGAATTATTCATGTGAACGTTTTGTCTTGGATTTGGATTCGTGGACTCGGAGTCAGCCCTAGTCTGAACCGGGAATTTGATCCTAGTGAATTGCTCGATTTGACCTTTTCGTTATTCCGATTTGACCGATTTCAGTTTTAAACATCGTTTTCTAATATTTTAGGTTTTCTATGATTTTCTGGAATTTTCCTGAATTAAGTTGAAAATCTTCAAAACCGGTGTCGACCAGTGCCGCTGATCGATTCCCGGATTTTTAGTTTACGAACGAATTAGAATTTCAAGAAGAGCCTTTAGAAATTATTTCTTAAAATCACATTTCCTACTTAAATACTTTTTCTGAGGATTTTACGAATTTATGGAAATTCCACCGGAGTCGGTATCGGCCAGTATCGCTGGTTGATTCCGGGACGATCGGAATTGAATTTCTGAATTCCGCTTTCCTTACTTTACTTCTTAAAATCATATTTTACTCCTTAATACATTTTCTGGGATTTTTCAGATTTATCAAAATCCGGCCGACCCGGTGTGGACCGGTATCGGCGGCTGACTTCCGGATTTTAATTTGAAAACGGGATTTTATTTTGGAAAACCGATTTCGTATTATTCCTCTGGATGACATTTTCTACCTTCGGGTATTTTTGGGGATTTTTCTGGAACAGTCGATTTTCGCGACCATATTATAATATTATTATTTTTCCAATTCATTCTTTTCTTTCTTTCTTTCTTTCCTTTTTCTTTTCCCACTGACTCAGCCCACTCCCCCCACGTGGGAGACACCAACCCCCCTCTCTCATTAATTCCCTCCCCATCACCATCACATCCTCTCTCTCCCTTCTTTTCCTTTTTCTTTTCTTTCCTTTCATTTTCTTTCCTATTCTCTTCTCTTCTCCTTCTTCTTCTTCTCCTCCAGAGAAGGCAGCACCCAACCGAACCACCTCCGGCCACCACGACGCCAGCGAGAACCCCCAAAAACTCCGGCCATCTCCCATCTCCCCTCTCTCTTCCTTCTTTTCTTTTCTTCCTTTCCTTTCCTCCTTTTGGATCCGGCCAACCACCTCCTCGCCGGACTTCCTCTCCTCCGGCGCTGCCCCGGCGAGGGCAGACCGCCGCCGGCATGAGGCCGGCGGCCTCGGGCGCGGCCAGGGGGCCTTAGGCCCCCCTGGGTGCAGTTGTTGAGGGGGCAAAGCCCCCTGCTCCTGTGTTTTCTCCCTGGTCCATCTCTCTCTCTCTCTCTCCCCGCGCATCTCTCTCTCTCTCTCTCCCCCGCGCATCTCTCTCTCTCTCTCTCCCGCGCGTCTCTCTTTCTCTCTCCCGCGCGTTTTCTCTCTCTCTCTCTCTCTCTCCACGTGTTACTCTCTCTCTCTCTCTCTCTCTCTCTCTCTCTCACAGGGTTCAGTTTTGCTTTGGGCACCCATGTCTGATTAAAGGGCTGATATGAGTGCCTCTTCTAAGTGGTGTCTCGTATTTATTCTAATAGCATGACTCCCCCCTCTCTTTCTCTCTCATGTATTATCTCTCTCTCTCTAGACCTCCCTGACTCTCTCTGATTAATTGCCGACCCGGATCTCACCCCCGCGTGCGGGCGACCTCCTTTTGACGCGGCCCTCGCGTTATTGTATCGTCACGACGCGGGGCTAATAACCGCGTCTGTGATCTCCTCGTGCTAACGCGACACGGGATCCACGACCGCGTCCGCGTTTCCCTCGTGCCCTGATTTGAACGCAGGTCTCGAACCCCGCGTTTGTGGTGTCTTCACAACGCGACTCCCGCGTTTGTGATTCCCGCGTCCGCGTTCTTCTCCGTTGGCAAGACTTAGGGCCGGTACCCTCCTTTTGGATTGGGGCCGAACATCCCTTCGTCGGGCACAACAAAGGAAGCACCTTTCCTCCCCTCTGTTTGTTTCCTAACGCGGATCTTAACCCCGCGTCTGGGCAATCCCTTGACGCGCTTCCCGCGTTTCTGCATTTAGCACGACGCAGAGCCCATTCCCCGCGTCTGCTCTTTCCCGCGTCTGTTATTCTTGCGACGCGACTCCCGCGTCTGCGTCCCCCGCGTCTCTCTCTCGGAAGCTCGCGTCTCCCTGTTACTCTTTCTCTGTCCTCTTCACTTTCTCTCTCCTCATAAATATATATTATTTTTATGGCGCGTGCGCGAGTTCCATGGATTCCAGACTTTCCGGCTTTCCGGTGATTTAGGCGAGTGTTCTCGCTCTCGCCTCCATTTGGGTTTCCCCGCTTCGTCGGGTCGACATGTATTTTATTCTATGTTTCCATGTATTTTGTATTGGGCTGAGTCCCTATATCTGTGTGTGGCCGAGTGCCAATCTCTGGACATGTATTGCTCTGTGACGAATGCTTGTACTAGGGTAGTTTACTTCTTGTACTCATACCATGCCTGTGATGTATTGTACTGCCTTATACCATACTTGGATTCCGGACCCCTTCAACCTCCGGTCACTCACTATCTCGAAAGAGAGGTGATTGGGACTGGCAGGTCTCTCAGTTCAGCCTCCGGTCACTCACTATCTCGAAAGAGAGGTGATTGGGACTGGCAGGTCTCTCAGTTCAGCCTCCGGTCACTCACTGTCTCGAAAGAGGCGTGATTGGGATCGTCAGGTTTCTCAGCTTCGCCTGCTTGTTCAGCTCCGCCTGGTTATCATGATCAGCGTTCAGCGCTTTACCACTAGATTCGTCTAGGCGAGTTGCTGCCGGATTTACCGCTCGTACTTCAGTCAAGTCGTCCCGGTAACCTCGCCAGACGCTCCAGTGTTAAATACTGTTTGCTGTCTGAACTTCCAGCTTGCTCAGCTCCGCTTTATTTGTGCTCAGCTACTATTCTACCCCATGCCATTGCTTCATGCCTGACACCTGTCTATATTACTTGTCGTTTTCATATTACTTTTAACACATGTATATCACCTGTCAACTGATGTATTATCACCTAACACCTGACATGCTACTACTTGGCAAGACCCCTTGTTACGACATGACTTGCCACCGGATTATTATCAATCTCTTGACATGACTGGTTACCTGTCTAATATCACCATCTTGTCATGCTATCCCTTGACACCCAGCATGATATACTTGACCTGTGATTATCACATTTACGGGAACCCTGTCTTGTATCCTGTACTATGTACAGTGACCTGTTATCCTGTATCATGATCAGTGACCTGTTATCCTGTATTATATACAGTGACCTGAACTCCTGAATTCCTGATCATGTCTTGTTCCTGTTGTTCCCGTAAATTGATAATTAACCTAATAAATCATAAAAGGAACAACTTGCATCGGGTCGGGGGAAACATGCGGCTATCAATATGTGTTCGTGTTTACAGTGGTATTAGGCATGTTGTGCAACTAAAACTTCCGGTCTGACCTGTGGGCCTCCAGGCAACCGAGGGGAGTGCTGGCTCCCTCCTCCTGAATCATGATAAGGGCATACAATAAGTCCCTCCTGTTAGCCTTGCGGCAGGTTCCGTCACCAAGCAGCGGAACATCCTGGGCCGTGGTCCCGGGTATGTACGGGACCCACTGTAAACATAGTTCGTTGATACCCCCGCTGGTTTCCAATAACAACCTTGCTTTACTCGGATATGGATCTATGTGTGCTGGGACGCTAGTTCACATAGCTAGATATCAGGGTAAGACGAGTATAATAATAATAACAATAATAAGACGCTAATTGTGGGTGTTGTATACGCTTAGATTACGGTGACATGAGATAAAGGTATATAGATGAGGGTTTCTTGTTTGGATTACTCCCTCGAGGTACTAGTCTCATGAGGCCGTAGCTTAAGCTTATATAATGCCCTTTCATTTTTACCATGTTGCTTTTGCTGGTTTTACCTCGGATTTCCGGTTTTATGAGAATTATAGTATTAACTGCTCATGCCCTGCTTTATCCCTGGTATCCATCTGTCTCCTGTTCATTATCTTATCATGTCTTGAGTGCAGTCTAGTTGTATGTGCTTAGATTATGGTGACATAAGATAAGGGTATATATATGAGGGTTTCCTTGTTTGGATTATTCCTTCGACGTACTAGTCTTATGGAGCTGTGATCTGAAACCATACAATCAGATTTGCTCGCCCCCGGCTTTATTTGGTTTTATCACTATACATGTGCTTACCCTTGCTCGCCACTTGGCTTTTGCTTCACCACTCGCCTGGGGAGTTTCATCTGACTCCCCTGGATTCTCATGTCCAGGTCATGGAGCTTGGAGCTTATGGATTCTCCCAGTTGCTGATCAGAGTGGCGCAGCTGAAGCGTGGATCTCCAGCAGACCGTTCAGAGCTCTATCCTTCTAGGCCCCCTGTGTGCCTCTCGAGTTTTCCTTTAGTAAACTCGTGAGTGCCCTTTTGTACTATTCATCCATGTACATCTGCTTGTAATCCCGCAATTGCGCATGTCAGTGATGTAATATTCATGTAATATTGGATCACCTCTGGTGATAACTTTGTAATTGTACTCATGTGTTGGAATGTATAATGCACCACTTGCTTCCGTACTCTGATTCTTGCCTGTACTGATGCTTAGCGTATATACGTGAAGGTACTTCTGACTTGCGTATATACGTTGCAGTATGTCTCCGTATCCGCCAGGATCGGGGCGTTACATGTACCCAGCAGTCAGGGCCGTGCAGTGGGGCGTCCCGATGAGTTCTCATAACTTCTTTGGGATTCTGGAGCGCTACAATCCTCGGACGGGGACATTCTTTACTCCGGTCGGAGAGATGGGCCTTGCCCTGCACGAGTTGTATGAGGTCTCCGGGTTGTCGTCAGGGGACATTCCTTACGAGGAATTTGTCCCAACCACCAGGGAACTGCGCCTTTTGGAAAAAGAATCTCCTCAAGTGTACGAGACCTACTGGGAGGTGATGTGCCATTTCTACATCTGCGGCCAGACAACTGCCTGGAGGTCAGGAGGCGTCAAGCAACTATCCTGGGCTGATTATCTGTTTAATAATGTCAGCAATAAAGATCTCCCAGTAATCCGACTAGCTCCTAGTTCTGGTGGGGAAGTTGAAGACAGGATCGACGCAGCTTCTGACAAGTTCTATACCACGGAGTCGAACGAGGACGGCTTCGACCCTGACCTGGTCTTTGAGAGCTTTCACCATCAAGCCCGGACCCCTATTTCTGATCAGGCGCTGTTGGCGGGCTTCCTGATGTTGTGGCTGAAGAGGTGTGTGGTGCCCACGCTACCACATGAAGTTATTGTGGCAGATGTGGTATACCCGGCGGTACTCTTGGCTCATGGCCACCCCATAGCCCTTCTTCCAGCCGTGGTGGCTGGTATTCAAAGCGGGCTGCGGGTGCTGACCAAGAGCTTCTGCGAACCCCCAAAGACTGCTAATTCCCGTGGGGAGCCGTATACCGACTCAGAGGGGAACCCGACGGTGAGGCACCCCAACCCGCGGATTGAGCTGCCTTACACGTACCTCATGGCTTGGTACGTGATGCATTGTCCATCTCTAATGACGGCGGCGCGTGGGAGCATGGATCATATCCCATTTGTGCAACGGCTGGAACGTTCGGAGTGGCATGACACCTACCTGTATTACATTAGGAAGCGTCTTTCCTGTGCCACGAACTATCAGCTTAACCGTTGTTTTCCAGAGGTTCAAGGTGCAGCCCCCGGGAGCTGTTCACGGATGTCGCTGGGCGGGATGACTTCTCGCAATTGCCTGCTGGAGCCTTCTGGTGGTTGATCAATATACGACCAGGATATGTGCTGTTTCGCCAAGGGACTTCCTGCACTATCGAACCGTATATGCCAAGTCGTTTTGCCCGACAATTTGGCTATGATCAGCTTTACGTCGGGAATCCCAATGCTCAACTTGCCTTTGACGGGAACCTGTTCGAAGGCGCTCGGGCTTGGTATTACAGTGTGGCTGGAGGGACGGGAGCAACGTTCCATCTACTCGACGAGGCGCCTAAGTGCCGTATGAGCTTCAGCTTCTGTACTTGGTACTCCCAAGCCGGCCAGACGCCAGATCTTATTCCGGAGTCTTCATGCCTTGAGAGTATCAATGCCAGTCTCGAGGAGAGGTCTGAATCCAGTAAACGTACTAAACTCCTCGACCAGTACCTGAAAGCTCAGAGGGAGGTCGAGAAACGATCGAGGAGGGAGCCCCCAGTAGTGAGGGCGGCACCGCGACCGGCAAGGGCAAAGCCGCAAGCGACGAGGGCGGAGCCACCAGCAATGAGAGTGGAGCCGCGACCGGCAAGGAGGTCGAAGCAATTGGCGAGGAAGCGTCGTCGACGCTCTGCTTCTGTAGTTGAGCCTGCCCAAAGAAGGCTCGGAGGGACTTAACGGCTGAAGTCTCTCAATCCAGAGCTATCTCTGCTGGAGTTGAGGTTCCTCCTGAAGGTGTCCCTGTTAGAGTTGAGGAACCGCTGGAAGATGAAGATTTTCCAAGCTTGGTCCGTGCTCCTAGGTCACGCAGCAAGACCGTGGAGGAAGGGGAGCTCGTTGAGCGACCCCTTGTTGCTGGTGATACCGAGTCACCGGAGGTTGACATAATGGGCGAAGAGGATGTCGAGATTCCAGGAATCTCAACTCAACCCGAGTCTCCTTCTGCTCATGAAGGGAGAGACGAGGTACAGCAGCCGGGGTCTCCTAATGTCTTTATTTCCAATCCTCGGGCAGTCGACCCTAGTCCTACCACTGGGTGATTGGGGGTAAGGCTCCTGTTGCGGAGCTTCCTCGCGTGGCGCTATCGTCTTCTTCGTCATCGGAAGAAAGTGACTTTGAAGATGAAGTCGACCATGGCAATGAACCCGCTCTTCTTGATCAGAGCAAATTCTTCCACATCTCGGAGGAGAAAATATACGGGGGCGAATCATCGACTGCGTTACCGCTGGCGATAATCCCTGCTGAAGGTACAACTTCCTCGCATGTCGAGGCGATGGAAACAGAGTTGACCCAGCCCAAGGGGATTGAGGCTTCGGTTGCCGAGACAACCTCAGTGGGGGCAGCTGTTGAAGTTGGGGAGCCTTCCCCTTTGCCAGGAGGGGAAACAATCATTGAGGCGGAGGAGGCTCTCACTCCGCCGGTGGAGAAGGCTACTGCTGAAGCTGGGGGGACTCCCATTTTACAGGACTCGACGCCTCTGGACCTCGAACCTAGTAAGGCAGCTCTGACTGAGGGGGCTCAGGTGGGGAGTCTGACGATCGGCACCCTTCCAGAAGGCCACACAGCTCACTTCTCGGTGGAAGTTTCTGAAGAGGTTGTGCTTACAACTCCTTCATTGGTCGTGGAAGCTCCTGCAGAGGCAGCGCTCCAGGAAGCGCCAGTGGGTAGTCTTGCTCTTGCCACATCGACGGCCGGCACGGCTCTTGTGCGAGAAGACCCGCCCTATATCCCTTATCCCGTGACAGAAAAAGGGTCGGGAAGCTTCTTAGGTGGTGAAGACATGGGGGAGCTGGCACGTCAGATGGTGCAACAATTCTTCACCTCGATGGGATCATGTATTGATCTCATCTTCCGTGGACACAGCACCTTCCAGTTCGCCCAGAGGCTTCTTGAAAATATGGCCGTGAGCGTCGAATTGGCGGGAGGCCCTTCATTTGCCAGGGCATGCCTACGGGTGGTAGAGCAACTTGGAGATAACCTGCGGGAGCTGGAATCTTTGGAAGATGCTGGCTCTTTTGATGAAGCCCAGGCCACCTTGACTAGGCTCCTAGCTGATCAGGAACGGGAGCGACAGGAGGCGGAGGCACAAATCGCTGCCGAGGTCCGTGACCTTGAATATTCCAAGGCTGAATTTCAGAAATTAGCCGGGGATTCGAGGGAATCTGAGCTTAGTGTGCAGAGCACGGAGCAAGTCATCCTCAGAACTCGGGATATTATCGCCAAGGCGGAAGCTGTTCTTGCGCTAAATGAGGAGAAACTTGTTTCCCTCAAAAAGGAGCTTGAGGAGCAACGGGCTGCTACGGCGCGTGCTGAAGAGAGTCTATCCCTACAATCTTCCAGGGTGGAATCTCTGCGGATGCAGCTGGCTGCCAGAAATTTCTTATCTGAGGCGGAGCTGCGGGACCGGGCTATCATGGAGGCTGAGAGGACGCGCCAGCATGAGATTCACCGCCTTAGGGAACAAATCCGTTCCTTGGCGAACCAGGACATTTAGCCTTCTTTTCTTTTTTTCTTTTTGTAAAGAAAAGGGACACTCTATTTATCAAGAGTGTTTGTATCCACTTCTATCATTTTTTGATATAATAGAAGTTTTCTTTAAAGCTTTTGTCCCAATTTCTTTGTCCTGTTGTGGATGAGTCCAACTCTTGATCACTAGTCGTGATTACTGAACTTAGGTAGGACTAAGTTCTTTTAATGAGACGCGGTCTTGGCGAGACGCGGCATTAGTGGCATCAATCTATGGGGACTTAGATTTCACCAAGTCTTTTTGACGAGACGCAGCGTCGATCACAGGGTGAGACGCGGTCGTCAGTCCACCGGAACTTAGTTTTCACAAAGTCCTTTTACTGAGACGCAGCGTCAATCATAAAGTGAGACGCGGTCATCATTTCATAAGAACTTAGATTCTACTAAGTCCTTTTGGTGAGACGCGGCGTCAATCACAAATCGGAACGCGGTCTTCTTGATGAGATGCGGCGTCAATCAAAAGATGAGACGCGGCATTGATCCGTAAAGTAAGACGCGGCTGTCAGTCCCTGGGGTGAGACGCAGCGTCAATCACAAGGTGAGACGCAACTCTGAATAACGCAAATCTGTCTTGCGCGGATCGGGCAGACGCAAGAGATGCAGTCTTGTCCGCTGAAGGGACGCGGCTTTCCCATCTGCGTTTAATGTGATCTGACTCAAGATTTTAGGAGATCTTTGCTCGTCAGGTCTTCACTGTCGATTGGGATTCCGAGTCATCCGTTGATTCCCAAGGCAGTTATCCACGCGTCAACTCCTCATTGGACTCAGGAGTTACTGCCCTTAAATGCAAAACCGATGCGGGCGGTTGAAAACCGGCGCTTGCGACGGTTCCCAAAGCGGCGTTCCACGCGTCAATCCTTCACTGGGCTTTGACAATCGTGCGTGACGGTTCCAATTAACGCCTCATTAATGGCAGTTATTAGGGCCTGCCTATAAATAGGGTGCGCTCCCCTTCTATAATCCAAGCTTGGATTATTTCTCTTTGGATTGCTCTGAGAAGTCCCACCTTCTTCAAAAAGAGTGTCTTGATAGGGATTCCGTCTCCATGGATGAAGGTAATTCCGAGGATGAAGATGACCCAGAGCTCTCACGCTTCGGTTTGGTCTCTTCAAGAAGAACCCCCTCTCGGATCATCTTGGACGCCTGCGTTTGGGTGCAGAGAGGCCAACTCTGGCCAGAGGTCTCTGCTGGTATGTCCCCCGATGATGTGTATAGCCTGAACTTTGGCATAACCGTCTGAATGAAGTCCCGGTGCATTCCTTCTCTGGAATTTGTGCCAGTGACTTGACTTCTCTGAACGCGGGCACTTGACGCTGGCTTTGCCCATTGCGTTTCATGGCCACTGCCTTGGCGCGTTTCAGACCTGAATCTTGCAACTCCTGTTCACCCCACAGAGAGATGGCAATTTTTGGCGTTCTGAAATTCTTTGCGTCTGGTGCATTAGGCGCGGGTACAAACTGAGGCCGCGTTTGAATCTTATACGTGGCGCAGTTTGACTCGCGTCTGTTTGACTGTGCGGGTTATTCCCGCGTCTGAAGTCTTGAATGGCTGCCGCGTTCTGTTACTCAGTTTCCTTTGTAAAAATGTACTGAGTTCCAGATTTTCTGACTCTCTTTTTATTCTTTGCAGGTTGGCTTGATGTCCTTTTTCAGGTTTGCTGGGCGCCAGAAAGAATATACCGGCTGGCGAACTTGCTCCACGTTCGTTTGTGAGAGATTAAATTATGGTCCTCGTCGTTTGTGAGAGATTAAATTATATCTCTGACGAGGACCCAACCCTCGCCAAGGTCTCTTCAGATCTGGTGCAAGAGACGGATAGGCTGAGTATCGGCGAGGGTGGTCCGGCGGTTGCGGCGGCGGATGAGATCCTCTTCCTCTCCCTACCCCAGAAGTGACATCAAGGACATTCCGTTAGATGGCCTGCTGGAGGAAAGGGATGGTGATGAATGCAGGACTTTCTGCTGCCGCTGGACCTAGTGGAGGGTAGCATCCTTTGTGATGACTCCTAAACTTCCTCTCTCACCCCAGGAGTGACTCCATGTTCGTTGGATGGTCTGCTAGGGAAAGAGACGCGCCTGAACGAAGGGTTGCAGGACCTTCTGTTGCCACCGGACCTCAAGAACACCATTTCTCTTAGCTTACTCAGCTAGGGCGCTTTCGACTTTTGCGTCATTGCCATGGCGCAATCGGTTCCAATTGTGCACCTGGGGTCAGATGCGGTTTCAAGGAGTGAGTACGGCCTCTGAGAGAGAGGGACTTCTTTGTACTCCTTAATTGTAACACTCATCTTATTGTATAAGAGAGCGTTTTGTATCACTTTCATATGCTTGAATATCAATAAAAGTGACACTTTTCTTTTTGCCTCTTTCTGTTGTCTTGAATGTTTTGTTTTAGAAGCAAAAGAATGATTTTGGTGGACCCGCCACTTTATAAAAGAAAGTGACAAGTAGAGTGTGTACCCCCAGAGAAGGTGAACTTTTATCAAGGATTTGGGATTAACTTGATTTAAGATCAGCTGGGGATTTTGATGGAAGCATTGTTTATCGGTGTAATGTTAACCAACAATGCCTCCAAAATGAATTTGATACTCGGTTGGGGAGAATATCAAATGAAACTAGACTCGTGGGGAATCTAGTGAGATTTTTACCGCTAGAGGTGTGATATTAACTTAACGGTTTAGAAGTAATCTTGTCAGAAGTGTAATATTAACTTGACAAGGACGTGAGTTAGAGGTGTGATATTAACCTAACTCATCAGCATCTCAGTTTTATTTGGGAAAACTGAGGGCGTCACTGTCATAGGTGTGATGTTTAACTTAACAGTGATAGTAATGCTAGAGGTGTAATGTTGAACTTGGCATTGGTCGTCTCGGCTTAAAGAAGTCGAGGAAAGGTCATAGCCATAGGTGTATTGTTGAACTTAGCAATGACTCGGATGCTAGAAGTGTAGTGTTAACTTGGCATCGTCCGTCTCGGCTTGGACAAGGAAGTCGAGGAAAGGTCATAGCCATAGGTGTATTGTTGAACTTAGCAATGACTCGGATGCTAGAAGTGTAATGTTAACTTGGCATCGTCCATTTCAGCTTCGATATGGAAGTCTGAAGAAAGGTAACTGTCAGAGGTGTGATATTAACTTGACAGACACTCGATGTACCGCTTAGAGGTATAATGTTAACTTAAACAGTAGTTTGTCAGAGGTGTGATATTAACTTGACAAGAATTTGCTTGCGATAGGAGCAATTTGAGGACCTGTCATTCTATTGATGAGAATTGACAAGTAGAATTTGAAGTGCCAGAGGTATAGTGTTAACTTGGCAAATTTGAGAGTTTGTTACTCTATGCAGAGTTAACAAGCCAGGTTTGTACTCGACGAGGAGTATTCATTACCAGAGGTATAGTGTTAACATATTAATGATTGCATTTTGTGGTCCTACCATTCTATGGATGAGAATTGGTAAGGGATTTTTGGAGGGAAGAGTGGAATCAAGTCCACTTAGGATTTTTAGCAAACCCTCAGCTATCAACGGATTTGAGGTGCCTTTACCAACTACCGTTTGGTTGGGCTAGCCATGCTATTCCCCTCAGCATGATAAGTTGTCGAGGACTTATGTTGGGCTTAAAAGCCAACATTTTCCTCTATCCTTAGCCGTCGGAGGCGTTGGATGTTTTTGATCAGAGGTGTATTTTTTAACTTGATCGGCAGGATTTTTAGCAAACCCTCAGCTATCAACGGATTTGAGGTGCCTTTACCAACTACCGTTTGGGTTGGGCTAGCCATGCTATTCCCTCAGCATGATAAGTTGTCGAGGACTTATGTTGGGCTTAAAAGCCAACATTTTCCTCTATCCTTAGCCGTCGGAGGCGTTGGATGTTTTTGATCAGAGGTGTATTTTTTAACTTGATCGGCAGAAGAATGCCATCTAGGGATAGTATTTCTTCAGGAATTTGCCATTGATTGGCATCATGAGTGTATCGCCATTTGAGGTTATGAGGCGATACGATCCATTTGAGTAGACTGACTCTACCACAAACGGTCCTTCCCATTTGGGTTGGAATTTTCCTTTCGTCTTGTGTGTCATGACCATGGGTCTTCGGACGGCTAAGACGAGATCGCCTTTCCTGAAAGTTCGCGATTTGACTTTCTTGTTGAAGGCTCTGGTGATACGAGCTTGATAAAGCTCGATTTGTTGTTGGGCCTGCAGACGCTTGTCGTCCAAGGCTTCCAATTCTTGGAGTCGCTGTCGATGCTTCTCCTCTGTTGTCATCTCCGCTGTCAAGGCGACGCGAAGAGATGGAATTTGGATTTCCAGTGGAAGGACGGCTTCGCATCCGTACACCAAGGAAAATGGCGTGGCTTTAGTTGGGGTTCGCACAGTCGTGCGATAGGCCCATAAGCATTCGCCCAACTTATCGTCCCAGTCTCGTTGACTTTTCGAGACGAATTTCTTGAGAAGCTTGCCAATAGTCTTATTGAAAGCTTCTGCGAGGCCGTTAGCGGGCGGATAGTATGCCGTTGATGACACACTCTGGATTCTGAACTTGGCGCAGAATCTCTGAAAAGCCTGGCTGATAAACTGGGGTCCATTGTCATGGACAATCCGCCGAGGCACACCGAAGCGGTAAATAACGTGATGTTTCACGAACTTGATCACGTTAGATGATTTTACCTCCTTCAAAGGGATAGCTTCGGCCCACTTTGAGAAGTAATCGGTTATCGCTAGGATGAACCGATGTCCCTTTGATGATGGTGGGCTGATAGGACCAACCACGTCCATCCCCCACATTTCGAACGGCCAGGTAGAGGTCGTAGAGTGGAGGTATCCTGGTGCTTGATGGATGAAATCGCCATGTATTTGACAGGCGTGACATCTTTTGGCATAGGCAACAGCATCGGCAACCATCTTGGGCCAGTAGTAACCCAATCTTTGGAGTCGGTTTGCCAGCTTCGGGCCAGGTTGATGAGCTCCACACGTACCATCGTGGGCTTCTTTCAACACTTCGTGGGCTTCTTTTGATGAGAGGCACCGGAGCAGGATCCCGTCATGCGATCTACGATACAATGTTCGCGAAATCGCATTGTAGTAGAATTTGGAGGCTTTCCTTCGGATGGCAGCCGCCTCCCTGGTGTCTTCGGGCAAGATGCCGTACAAGACAAAATCAATGTAGGGGAATCGCCAGTCTTTAAGCTCTAGATCGGTCGACACTTCAAGTGTTTTCTTACCGCGACGATCTCCTGTTGACCTCTAGTAATCTCCGAGGGGATTTTTGGGCAGTATAGGTCGTGGCTATAGACGAATACCTTCTCCATTGCTCCAACTGGAAGAGCCAAGGAGGCAGCAAGGGATGCAAGTGCATCTGCATGCGCATTTTGCTTGCGTGGTACATGGTCGATGTAGAAGTTTGAAAACCTCTCGGCCATGTGGATTGTCGCGTTGTAGTAGGGTACTAGATCTTCATGCCTGACCTCATACTCTCCGCGAACTTGGCTGACGATGAGTTTGGAGTCACCGTACGCCTCGAGATTTTTAACGCCAATCTCATCGGCGAATTGCATCCCAATCAAAAGAGCGTTGTATTCCGCCACATTGTTGGAGCAGGGCTCGGTTAACGAGATAGCTCGGGGAATCACATAATTTTGTGGGGAGACGAGTACTACTCCTACCCCGCAACTGCGTGTCCCTTAGGGCTTGTTCTTGATGCACCATCGAAGAAAAGTTGCCATACTTGTCCTTCGAACAATGTCTGGGTCAGGCAGGCTTCGGCGACCTCGTCTGGGAGATCCTCGTAGAGTTTAGCTGCCCTCGGATCTGGATGTTCGGCTAAGAAGTCCGCCACCGCTTGTCCTTTAATGGCTTTTTGGGGTAGGAAGTGCATCTCGTATTGAGAGAGCAATATAGCCCATTTCGCCAGTCGGCCGTTCAATGATGAAGGCTTTGTCATGAGTAACCTCAGGGGTTGACTTTGGATATGACATTTATGGTTTGGCCCACCAGATAGTGTCGCATTTTCTGAATAGCGAACACCAGTGCCAAACATTCCTTCTCGATCGGGTTGTACCGATGTTCGGCTCCGATCATCGTTCTACTTAGGTAGTAGATTGCTTGTTCTCGCCCTTGGTCATCATTCTGAGCTAGTAGAGCTCCCAAAGAATGATCCATTGATCGGACGTACACCAGGAAAGGCTTTCCGGATACCGGAGCTGCAAGGACTGGTGGTTGGGTGAGGTAGTGTTTGATCTCCTCAAACGCTTTTTGACAAGCGTCGTCCCAAATGAATGAAACACCCTTTTTCATCAGCTTAGCGAAGGGTTGGCATCTCCCGGAAAGGTTTGATATGAACCTGCGGATGTACGCCAATCGTCCTTGTAATCCCCTGAGCTCCTTGAGGCTTCTGGGGGGTTGTTGCATCTCTTGGATAGCGCGGACTTTCTCTGGATCCAAATGGATTCCTGTGGAAGTCACAACAAACCCTAGGAATTTGCCACTGGCTACCCCCAGGAAGGACTTGGTGGGGTTCATCTTCAATTGATGAGCCCGCATGATGTCGAAGACCACCTTCAGATCAGCTATGTGATCTCCTTTAATGCGACTTTTCACCGCGATGTCGTCGACATAACATTCCACCGTTTTGCGATTGGCAAGGGCCTCGAGGCGTCGTTCCAATTGACTCACCCTCTTAGCATGAGTCTTCTCCTGGTCTTGGTCGCTTCTTGCCTGCGACGAGGGCTTGGACACATCCGAGGTAGATCGTCGTGTCTCGTCAGAAGATTCGGAGGGTGGGCTTCCTCCCTTTCTCCCTTTCCCCTTCGGTCATCTAGGAGGAGATCTCGCTCTTTCTTCAAGCAATTTCTCAAGCATATGCTTAAGGGAGTCAATGGATCTCTGTTGAGAGGCGATTATATCCATCTGGTGCTTCTGCGTCTGTTCTAAACGCCTGGTCGTCTCCTCAGGAGTGTCGGCCATGTAGGCGGAAGCCTCCTTCTCGACGGAAGAGTTTGAAGCCTGCGACTCCACTATAGCGGAGTGAGAACCACCCATTCTAATGCTGTGGGCTAAGGCATTATAGTCAATTGGGGGAATGGCCCCTGTCCGGGTGCGAGTGTGTTGATACACCCCCTCCGGTTCAGAGTCAGATTCCTCTGAGTTGACCATTAGTTGTTTTCCCTTGCTTCTGCTAGTCATGTTTGCAGTAAGCTCCGGGTATTCAACATCTGAGAAGGTTCTCCTCCTGTGGGAGCGTCTTCTTTTGGCTGACGGGGGAATCAGGGTCAGCTGTCGAATTAAAGACGGCTGGTGCACGCCTGACTCGCAATGGCATCCAGAGAGCATCTGGATGAGCTGTTGACAGCAGCATGGAGAAGTGGCCTGATTGGCACTCCTTTTCCTTGTCAAATAATCCCTCAGATCCGTGGGAGAGGGATTAAATAGACTAGCCTCGCGACGTGAAGACGGGAGGAAGTCATGCGCTGTGCTGTCTGGACACAGGTTTCAGAAACGCGGCTGTCGCGTCGCGGCTGCGTCACGCGCGTCTGGCGTCTCTGTTGATATAAGACGCGACTTTCACGTTGCTGTCTGCTGCGTTGGAGCAGGGAGACTTGGGAGAGAGTGGGCTGCTGGGCCCCACGCCTATGGGCGCGTGCTTCCTGCGTTTGACGAGACGCAGAAGCTTCGCTTTGGCGTTTGGCAAGTTGGTCTTCAGAAGGCTCAACTTGGGGAGTCTCGCGTTTGGGTCGCCAAACGCGGATCTCTCGCACTGGACGAGGTGCGGGCAAGGCATCGGATCGTACGCTGCGTCCAACCCCAGTCAGAAAACCAACGGTTCCAACTGAGTGTTGACGCGCGCGTCTTCTCTGTCGACGCTCGGCATTCCGATTGCGCCGTGGAGGAAGAGAGAAGCCAACAACTTCCTGGTTTGTAGAACCAGGGGTGTTTGCCACGCGGGTCTCCTGAGAGACGCTGACGCGGGCGTTCTGTGCGACACGGTCGATCGCACGAGTAGATGTGCCGGGGACCACGCGGGCCTTCAGAGAGGCGTTGGCGCGTGTGTTCTGCGCGACGCGGTTGATCGCAGCAGAGGTGTCTGAGGTTACGCGGGCCTTCTGGGAGGCGTCAGCGCGTGAACCAAACTTGGCACAGTGGGCAGCAGGAGCACCCGACAGAGCCTCAGATTGGGCTTCAGGGGGCTGTCCACTTGAGACCCTGCGGCAGACGCGGGTCTTTGGGCTCTTGGAGCCAGAAGAGAGGAACTCTTCATACTTCGCCTGGTCGAACTCGACGACGAGTGATTCGACCATTTTCCCCTTACGGAGAACGTCATCTTGCACCATGGTGCGCTCGTCAGTAACGAAGGTAGTCCCCAGCGGAGTCGCCATCTCTTGTTTGCGCCGGAAAAAGAAAGAGGGAATTGCTGTAAAGATTTCTTTGAATCAGATGAAAAGATTACAACAAGACTTTTCTTCCAGTTACAAGGGAGGGAGGATGTTGAAGCTTGAATCCCCCCTTTGTTTAATGCTGGGTTCTTCGTGTGGCGGTGGAGAGTGAATCTTGTTCTCCGTTGACCAGATGACCGTCCTGGACCGTCGGGGGTCTTCTCTTCGGTCGGTAGAAAGAGTAACTCAGCTCCGTCTACCAAAACTCTCAAAGAGGAGGTAGGCGAAGAGCGGCTAGTACTCAGTAAGCTCGCTGAAGAGTCTCCTCCCTCTGTCTGTTGCTGAAGTTGTGCTTCCCTCTTGATGATCCTCTTGCCTGGATTTGATCGATCTTGATGATGCCTTGACCTTCTTAATTCTCCACTTCTCCAAAGCTTCGATCCCCTCTTCATAGCAAACAAGGCTATTTATAGGGGTCTCAGGGGGTGAAGGTGCCTCCTGAAAACGCTCCCGAATGAGGGGCCACTACCCGCTACATGCGCGGTGACTGGCCCCAATCAGGGCAGTTGCAACTGAGACGCGGGCGTTGAGCCAAACGCGCCTTGAAGTTTGAGACGCGGGCGTCGAGCCAAACGCGCCTTAATGCTGAGACGCGGGCTTCGGGCCTTCACGTCTGGACGCTGAGGCGCGGGCGTCGGGCCGATGCGCCTTGATGCTGAGACGCGGGCTTCGGGCCGACGCGTCTGGACGTTGAGACGCGGGTGTAGAGCCAACGCGTCTTAATGCTGAGACGCGGGCATCGATTTCTCGCGTCTAGAGCTTGAAACTCTGCTTCCTTAATGGCTTGTCTGTTTAGTCATTTTTAGACAGCCTACAACGGCCTGCCCTCCTATCAACCTGAACCGGCAAGTGGCCTTAAAGACCCGAGGGGACAGTGGTTACGGAACCAATCTCACTTCCAACTACGTTGGTAACTGAACTGCCAGTGGTTTCGCCAGTGCTGCCTATCCTGCCAATTGCGAAGCTGAAGGTGATTGCCAGTGCTACTTCTCCAACACTGGTTGTTAAGCCAACTCTCTCAGAAGTAGTTACCAGTCCTACGTCGATTGTAGCTAGTGTACTAGTTTTAATGAGGACTCCTCCGAGATCACCGACGATTCCACATATTTCTCCAGTTAGTACTCCTGTCATTTCCTTTACGGTTATGTCAGTGAAATCAGTGGAAGCTTTACCTTCAGGGCCCACTCGTTCCCCGGGAGTAGTTGAAGCCGAGAATGAATTTGTGGCTGAGCTAGTCGACAGTTTTTATAAGGGCTTGAAGTGCTCCATTGCTTTGGTCTTGAAGGGCTCGACTACCTCATTTTCCACTTTGAAGGTGGTCCTCTCTCAATGTATTGACAACATTCGAGACTTTGGAGGGGATGACCAGGCTGCCACATTGGAGCTTCTGGTGGACAGGCTTTAAAGGGATGTGGGCGAATGGCGCCGTCTCAGCCATTCAGATCTGGAGTCTTCAGTTAATGACCAGCTTGCACACCTCGCTGCTCAAATGCATGAAGCTCATCTTGCCGCTCAAGAAGCAGCTAAGGCAATTTCTTCCGACTTGGAATCCTTCGAGATAAGGAAAGTAGAACTTGGGGATGCCATAGATGCTTCTAACAACGCTCTTCTCGATGCTGAGGATAAAATCAAAAAGGCCAAGGAAATAATCAAGAAAGCTAATCTTCTTTTGTCCAAGGCTGAACTGGTGCGTCTTGAGGAGATGGCCCGGCTAGAGCAGCTTAAGGCTCAGAATGATGAAGTCCTGCAACAAGAGCTGACACAGAGTGCAACTTTGGTTGAAATTGAGGCTTGCCTGTTCTAGACGGCGAGCTTTAACGAGGCCGAGTTAAGGTCGCAGGCACTTATCGGGGCTGCTGAGGAGAGGAGGAATAGGCTGGCCACTCTTGAAGAACAGATCAATTCCTATGAAGCACCCTCGTAGCTTCTAATCCGTGTATCCATGTATCCCTCTTTTGAATCAAATAAAAAGAAATTTTATTTGGCTCCCCTTGTTGCATTTCCAACTTATTTTATCTTCTAAATTTTCAGTTCTTACTTTCAAGTTGTATTGCAATCCTTAAAAGGAAACGGTATAACTAATCTAATCAATAGTGATAAACTGATAGGGTTAGTTACATATTAAAGAAATAGTCCCTATTGGACTGAAAGATGAGATTGGATATCCATCGGTTCAGAGGTGACATACTGGACATAACCGATTAGGGTTTACCAAACTCGAGGTGTTTACTGTTCAGAGGTGATGAACTGGACATAACAATAAGCAAAAAGGGATACTTAGCTATCTGTCGGTTCAGAGGTGACACAGATATAACCGATTGAGAAGCCACCAAGCTCAAAATTTGTCATTCAGAGGTGACGAACTGGACATGATGACAAAAGAATAGTTCCTACTGGACTGAAAGGTGAGACTTGGCTATCTGTCGGTTCAGAGGTAACAAGGATATAACCGATTGAAAAGCCACCAAGCTCGAAATTTGTCATCAGAGGTGACGAACTGGACATGATGACAAAGAAATAGTCCCTACTGGACTGAAAGGTGAGACATAGCTATCTGTCGGTTCAGAGGTAGCATGGACATAACCGATTGAGAAGCCACCAAGCTCGAAATTTGTCATTCAGAGGTGACGAACTGGACATGATGACAAAGAAATAGTCCCTACTGGACTGAAAGATGAGAGTTGGCTATCTGTCGGTTCAGAGGTAACAAGGACATAACCGATTGAGAAGCCACTAAGCTCGGGATTTTCTCATTCAGAGGTGATGAACTGGACATGATGACAAAGGAATACTCCCTACTGGACTGAAAGATGAGACTTGGCTATCTGTCGGTTCAGAGGTAACATGGACATAACCGATTGAGAAGCCACCAAGCTCGGGATTTTGTCATTCAGAGGTGACGAACTGGACATGATTACAAAGGAATAGTCCCTACTGGACTGAAAGATGAGACTTGGCTATCTGTCGGTTCAGAGGTAATAAGGACATAACCGATTGAGAAGCCACCAAGCTCGAAATTTTGTCATTCAGAGGTGACGAACTGGACATGATAACAAATGAATCATTCCACTGGGGGAAATAAGACTTGATTATTAACTCCATAGGGATTTTGATATCTCCTTCGGATGTTATTTGGAAGAAATTGTCAGAGGTATATTGTTAACGTGACAACCAGAAAAGTCTACTGAGGACAGATTATTAGAAACTCGCTGGGGAGTTAGAAAATGAGTCCCATAGAAGATCATGTATCAGAGAGCTTTGTGTAGACTTGTAAAGCAACTTGCCAGAGGTGTGATGTTAACTTGACAAGGATTCATTTACTGTTAGAGGTGCTTGAACATAACAGTAATTTGAGTGGACCTGTCGTTCTGTTGAAGAGAATGACAAGCAGGGTTTATTCACTGGGGATATTGGTTTTATCCGTTGGGGAGTAGATTATAGTCTTGCTATCAGAGGTTTAGTGTTAACATGATAGGTTAGACTCATCATTTTGCAAGGGATATGAATACCTTTATATGTGATCTTACCATTCCATGGATGGGAATTGGTAAGTGATTTTAGAGAGGGAATCAAATGGAAACAGGTCCCTTAGGATTTTTGGCAAACGTTCTGCCGTCAACGGATTTGATATGCCTTTACCAACTACCGTTTGAGTCAGGCTATCCATGTTATTCCCCTCAGCATGATGAGTTGTCGAGGACTTATGTTGGGCTTAAAGGCTAACATTTTCTTCTATCCTTAACTGCGGAATCAAATGAGAACAGGTCCCTTAGGATTTTTAGCAAATCCTCAGCTGTCAACGGATTTGGTATGCCTTTACCAACTGCCATTTGAGTCGGGCTAGCCATGCTATTCCCTCAGCATGATGAGTTGTGAGGACTCATGTTGGGCTTGAAGGCAAATATTTTCCTCTATCTTTAACTGTGGAATTAAATAGGAACAAGTCCCTTAGGATTTTTAATAAATCCTTAGCTGTCAACAGATTTGGTATGCCTTTACCAACTACCATTTGAGTCGGGCTAGTCATGCTATTCCCCTCAGCATGATGAGTTATCGAAGACTTATGTTGGGCTTAAAGGCCAACATTTTCCTATATCCTTAACTGTTAGAAGTGCTGGATTATTTGGTTACTGTATTTGTAACCTTGATTCTTCTTTGAGACAACCAGTGTACGATCAGCTTGATACTGGTTTATGGTTGTATGATCTCGTTTAGAGATGTAGGCTATCAAAAAATTACTGAAGACAAAGCCTCAGACGCGAACCTCCCAGATGCGGAGATCGCATTCCAGCCTCAGACGCGAACCTCCCAGATGCGGAGATCGCGTTCCAGCCTCAGACGCGGACCTCACGTTCCAATGTCAGACGCAGAGGTCGCCAGACGCGGACTTCGCGTTCCAATGTTAGACACGGAGGTCGCCAGACGCGGACCTCGCATTCCAATGTCAGACGCGGAGGTCGCTAGACGCGGACCTCGCGTTCCAATGTTAGACGCGGAGGTCGCCAGACGCGGACCTCGCATTCCAATGTCAGACGCGGAGGTCGCCAGACGCGGACCTCGCATTCCAATGTCAGACGCGGAGGTCGCCAGACCTCGCGTCCTTTGTCAGATGCGGACCTCAACCAACTCCGCATTTCAATTCAAACGCAAGTCTGAGCAACTCCGCGTTCTAACACAGACGCGAGCCTGTAAGCTCCGCGTCTCAACATCAGAGTGAGGTCCGCGTCCAGCGCAAGACCCGCATTTTTGCTATAACTGAGCCACGAACTTGGTCAGTTACACCCCATTTTCTCTCCACATAATGGGGAATAACTTCCCATTATGGAGAGATTTAAGGAGTTGGTTACACCCCTGCCATGATGGAGAGATTTAAGGGGTTAGTTATACCCCAATTCCTCTATAAATAGCTAGAGAGAGGGGCCTCGGGGGAGGGGACCCCTTCTAAAAGAGGCTGAGGGGGAGGGGACCTCTTCTAAAAGGGCAGAGGAGGAGAGTCCTGATAGAGGAATCCAAGAAGCCATGGGCAGAGGAGGAGAGCTACCTCAGCAGAGTCCGGCCTCGAAACTCTTGTAGCCTGAGAAAAGTTCAATTCTTTTTGTTAACTTGCTAAGTTCAAGTCTTTTAAATCTCTTCGAGATTCCATTACTGATAGGAGCTGTGCTACTCCACCAGTAGATCCAAAGAGAGGATCCACAAGAGAAACTTGACGTTCGGCCGGTCAACAGAGAACAAGACTCACTCTCTACCGTCACGTGAAGGACCCAGCTTTAAATAAAGAGGAGGATCAATCAAGAGATTCCCTCTCTTTTGTAATCGGATTGTATCCGTTGTAATCTTCTATTCAATTAAAAGAATTTTGCAATTGTGATTTTTCCGACGCGTACAAGAGATGGCGACTCCGCTGGGACAATGATCTTTCTCAACCAATGAGAAAGTGGTGGCGCAAGCCGACGTCAAGATGCTTGGATTCACGGTCGAATCGCTTGTGACCGAATTCGACTAAGAGAAGTTGAACTCCCCCTAAGCTTTGGGAGTCTCCCGTGGAGATAACATTGTCAGCCCCAACGTCTTTTCAGAGACCCGCGCCATGACCCACGATTAAGATGGCAATAGAGACCAATCTCTCCTCCATCCATTTATCAAGGCACTTCCAGTTCTAGATGCCGGGGGTTCTCAACAACCTCTTCAACTCAATCGGAATGCCAAGAGACGGCGAAGGCATTGTACTCATCATCAGCAAACAGGAGTGGTTGTAACAGCATATGTGGTCCGCATCAATGTCTCCTACGAGACCCGCGAGGCCAATAATGATGAAGGCAAATCTCGCCGCAAAACTCCTCCCAAGACTCAGCAAACTCAATTTGCAAGTGGTTCGCATCAACTCCTGCAAGCCAAACGGATTGCTGATCGTCAACAAAGACGTCAAGTTCACCATCAGCAAACAGAGCTCGCTTTCACCCCCGTGTTTCGGCACCAAACGCGAAGTTCGCTTTCAGCCCCGCAATTCTTCAACAAAACGCGATGCTCGCGTTCACGAGCTACGCGTTTCGGCGCCAAAATGTGAAGTTCGCGTCCATCCTCAAGCTGCGCCAAAATGCGAGAACGCGTGACTCACGTTCAGCCTAAGGCCACGCCAGGACATGACCTTAGCGTGCGAGAGTCGCTGACAGTGTTAAAGGATGACCTTCGCGTTTCTATTTAAAAGCGCAAGACTAGCGTTTAGTAGGAGGCTACGCCAGAATGAGATCATCGCATTTCACTTCAGAAACGTGAGGTTCGCATTCAGCCCAAGGAGGCCATGTTCAAATATGAACTGAGAAGCTCTCATCCCATGGGTTCGAGTGTCATTGTGAGCAGTTCATCTCGGCGGTGCTCTTTGATCGTCACTGCAACTTTCAGATGACTGAGCTGTCAGTTTTTAGTCTGTACAAACTCAAACTCTTCCAAGAGACGCAGACCTCGCATTCTAATGTCAGACGCGGAGGTTGCCAGACGCAGACCTCGCGTTCCAATGTCAGACGCGGAGGTCGTCAGATGCGGACCCGCATCCTTTCTTAGTCAGACGCGGAGATCGCCAGAAGCGGACCTCACGTCCTTTCTCCGACGTGGAAACACGAGTCTGAGTAAAGGTTTGCTAAAAACCTTGAGGGACTTGGTCCCATCCTCTCCTCCAAAATCTCCGACCAATTCTCATCCACAGAATGGTAGGGCCACAAAAATACATGTGTTCATCTCCCTAATGAAATGAACTGGGATTTGTCATGTTAACAATAAACCGCTGACAAACCAGATTTTTCAATCCCCACTGGGTTCTGTCAAGTTAATACCCCTAGGAAATTAATAATTATCATGTTAATACTAAACCTCTGACAGTTCATTTTATTTTCCAACAAAATCCCCTACCAATTCTCTTCCATAGAGTGGTAGGTCCACAAATACAATCATTGTTAAGTTTAATATCAAACCTCTGATAATGGAAAGTTTCAATACTCCCCAGCGAGTACTAGCTTCACTTGTCGCTCCTCTACATGGAGTCACAAATCAACCAAATTGTCAAGTTAATACTACACCTCTGACATTTTAAACTCTACTTGTCAATTCTCATCAATAGAATGACAAGTCCTCAGAATTGCTCATATCGCAAACCAACTACTGTCATGTTAATATTACACCTCTGACAAACTACTGTTATGTTAATACTACACCTCTAACAGTGATTAAGTTGCTGCCAAGTTCAATATTAAACCTCTGACAATCACTTTTCCTCAGGCTTCCATATCGAAGCTGAGACGAGCGATGCTAAGTTTAACATCACACCTCTAGCAACCAATTCATTGTTAAGTTCAACAATACACCTATGACAATGACTTTTCCTCGAACTTTCGTATCGGAGTCGAGATGACCAATGCTAAGTTTAACATCACACCTCTAGCATTACCTTCACTGTTAAGTTTAACACCACCTATGACAGTGATATCTTCAGTCTCCCCAATGAAACTGAAGTTCTTATGGAGCTAAGTTAACAGTACACCTCTAGCTCACATCCTTATCAAGTTAATATCACACCTCTGACAAGATTCAATCTGATCCGTTAAGTTAATATCACACTTCTGACGGTAAAGAAATATTTAGATCCCCAACGGGTCTAGTCTTACTTGTCATTCTCTTCAATAGAATGACAGGTCCACTTAAATTGCTTAAATCACAAAATTTCATTACTGTTATGTTAAACATTACACCTCTAACAGTAAATCTTTATTTTCTAGGAAAATCAATATTTGTCATGTTAACAGTTACCTCTGACAACTCATTCCCTAAAATTCCCTCCAAAATTCCTTACCAATTCCCATCCATGGAATGGTAGGACCACAAAAAGCCTGTGACTATTTTCCCAGTGAAATAATCACAGATCAAACATGCCAAGTTAACATTATACCTCTGACATATTCACTGTTAAGTTAACATTAAACCTCTAATAGTGATTTTCCTCAATTTTCTCAGTGGAATACATTACAAATCGAACCTGTCATGTTAATATTACACCTCTGATAGTACGACTTTAATGTATCCTGGGGGTAAAACTTCAACTTGTCAATTCTCCTCAATAGAATGACAAGTCCACTCAAAATACTGTTATGTTCAAAATCACACCTCTAATAGTAGACATATCCCGGTCAAGTTAACATCACACCTCTGACCAAACTTGCTCAAATCGCAAGACAAATCCCAGTCAAGTTAACATCACACCTCTGACCAAAATTTCAACTTTTCAATCCTCTTCAATAGGACGGCGAGTCCACCAAACTGCATAAATCGCAGAATCTCTTGGTCAAGTTAATACTACACTTCTGACCAAAGTTACTCATATCGCAAAATCAATCGCTGTTAAGTTAACATTACACCTATGACAGTGATCTCCTCGATTTTTTCCGTTGAAAATGAGATCTTTCAATGCTAAGTTAAACATCACACCTCTAGCATATATTTCATTGTTAACATTACACCTATGACAATGATCTTCTCTCAATTTTCTCAGTGAAAATGAGACTTTCGTGGTGCTAAGTTAATATCACACCTCTAGCACACATCTTTGTCAAGTTAATATCACACCTTTGACAATTCAATTTGCTCAAATTGCAAACCCAAACCCGTACATTAATATTACTCCTCTGACGGTAAAAATCTTCATGGATCTTCAACAAATCCAATTCCACTTGTCATTCTCCCCAATAGAATGACAGGTCCACTTAAGTTGCGTAGATCGTAAAATCAAATCTGTTATGTTAATACCACACCTCTGACAGCAAACTTTCATTCCCAGCAGAGTTCTAGTCATGTTAATACTAAACCTCTGACGATAGACTCTAGCATAATCCCCAGCGAATCAAATTTTACTTGTTATTCTCATCAATAGAATAGCAAGTGCACAAAACTTGTTCAAAACATAAGTCCAGATCTCTTCTGTCAAGTTAACATCACACCTCTGACAGTAACCTTCTCAAATTCCCCCAGTAGAGCTATTTATTTGTTAAAGTTAATATCACACCTCTGGCAATTAAAACTCTTTCAAAAAAGCTTTGAGCGTGAACTTCATGTCTCAAGTACAGAGCCACGTCTCAATGAACTTAAGAGTTGCGTCTCAACAGCAAGTAAAGGTTGTGTCTCTACAAAAATTGAGAGTCACGTCTCTACAACAATTGAGAGTCACATCTCAACTTTGGTGAAGTTCGCGTCTCCACTTGATCAGTGTGCCAGAACCGTGTCTGTGAGAGCTGCGTCCTCTCCCCCCCCAATACAAAGAGTATGTCTCTGCTACTACAATCAATTCAACAATACACTGGCAAAGGCAATTGACAACTCCACCGGTTCAATAGTACACCGATAATCAAATTACAACGATCTTTCTTGGAGGCTTCAAGCAGTTCAATAGTACACTCACGAAGACCAGAATCCAGACAAGATCAAGCTTGAGACTGCCTCTCAGAAGAATGCCAGTCTGATTACAGGAAGTCCTGATTCAACTGAAGTCTAAAGTATTCCAAAATCCGTCTCAGTCAACCACGGAGTTTCAAAAACTTTGGAGGGGGTTCTGTAGGCTATCAAAAAATTACTGAAGACAAAGCCTCAGACGCGAACCTCCCAGACGCGGAGATCACGTTCCAGCCTATGACGCAAACCTCCCAGATGCGGAGATCGCGTTCCAGCCTCAGACGCGGACCTCGCGTTCCAATGTCAGACGCGGAGGTCGCCAGACGCGGACCTCGCGTTCCAATGTCAGACGCGGAGGTCGCCAGACGCGGACTTCCTGTTCCAATGTCAGACGCGGAGGTCGCCAAACGCAGACCTCGTGTCCTTTGTCAGATGCGGACCTCAACCAACTCCGCGTTTTAACTCAAACGCAAGTCTGAGCAGCTCCGCGTTCTAACACAGACGCGAGCTTGTGAGCTCCGCGTCTCAACATCAGAGTGAGGTCCGCGTCCAGCGCGAGACCCACATTTTTGCTATAATAGAGCCACGAACTTGGTCAGTTACACCCCATTTTCTCTCCACATAATGGGGAATAACTTCCCATTATGAAGAGATTTAAGGAGTTGGTTACACCCCTACCATGATGGAGAGATTTAAGGGGTTAGTTACACTTCAATTTCTCTATAAATAGCTATGAATAGCTAGAGAAAGGGGGCCCCCGGGGGTAGGGGACCCCTTCTAAAAGAGGCTGAGGGGGAGGGGACCTCTTCTAAAAGGGCAGAGGAGGAGAGTCCTGATAGAGGAATCCAAGAAGCCATGGGCAGAGGAGGAGAGCTACCTCAGCAGAGTCCAGCCTCGAAACTCTTGTAGCCTGAGAAGAGCTCAACTCTTTTTGTTAACTTGCTAAGTTCAAGTACTTTAAAGCTCTTTGAGATTCCATTACTGATAGGAGCTGTGCTACTCCACCAGTAGATCCAAAGAGAGGATCCACAAGAGAAACTTGACGTTCGGCCGGTCAACGGAGAACAATACTCACTCTCCACCGTCACGTGAAGGACCCAGCTTTAAATAAAGAGGAAGATCGATCAAGAGATTCCCTCTCTTTTGTAATCGGATTGTATCCGTTGTAATCTTCTATTCAATTAAAAGGATTTTGCAATTGTGATTTTTTCGACGCATACAAGAGAAAGAGAGGAGCGCTCCTTCTGCATATCTTAGATCTGAAGGTCTTGATCAGAGGTGTAATGTTAACTTGATCATGAGAAGGATCCTATCAAGGGTAATACTTCTTTAAGAACTTGCCATTGATCGGCATCATGAGTAAATCACCATCTGAAGTCATAAGGCGATATGCCCTGTTTGAATAGATTGTTTCTATTACAAACGGTCCTTCCCATTTGGGCTGAAATTTGCCTTTAGTTTTGTGTGTCATGATCATCAATCGTTTGACGGCTAAAACTAAATCTCCTTTCTGAAAAACTCTTTGCTTAACCTTCTTAATGAAGGCTTTTGAGATCCGGGCTTGATACAACGCAATGTGTTGCTGAGCTTGTAACCGCTTCTCATCTAGGGCTTCGAGCTCTTGGAGTCACAACAGATCGTTGTCCTCCATTGTCATCTTAGTCATCAAAGCGACTCGTAATGACGACATCTAAATTTCTAACGGTATGACTGCTTCGCACCCTATACCAGAGAAAAGGTGTATTACCTGTCGGGGTCCGAATTGTGGTTCGGTGGGCCCAAAGACATTCACTGAGCTTCTCATTCCAGTCTCGCTTATTTGAGGAAACAAACTGATTGTCTTGTTGAATGCTTCTGCCAAGCCGTTAGCGGCAGGATTATAAGTAGTTGATGCCACATTCTGAATTTGGTATTTATCACAGAACTGATAGAATACTTGGCTTGCAAATTTGGGCCATTATCATGGATGATCCGCCTAGGGACACCAATCGATGGATGACATGGTGTTTGATGAAATTAACCACGTTAGAAGTTTTAACTTCCAGCAGTGGTATAGCTTTTGCCCACTTTGAAAAGTAATCGGTTATTGCTAAGATAAATCGGTGACCTCTCATTGAGGAGGGGCTGATCGTCCCTACGACATCGATTCCCCATGCTTCAAATGGCCATGAAGTAACAGTTGGATGAAGTAACTCTGGAGGCTGATGTATGAAGTCCGCATGGATTTGGCAGGCCTTACACCTCCGTGCATATTAGATGGCATCGGCTATCATGGTTAGCCAATAATATCCAAGCCTGTGCAATCGGTCCTTAAGTTTTGGATCTGGCTGATGAGCTCCACATATGCCGTCGTGCGCTTCTTTAAGCACTTCTTATGCCTCTAAATTAGAAAGGCAACGGAGGAGGATACCGTCGTATGAACGACGGTAAAGTGTCTTCAGAGTTGGATCATAGTAAAAGTAGAGAGACCTTCGCCTGATAGATGCCGCTTCTTTAGGGTTATCCGGCAGCAAACCATGCAAAGCATAGTCGATGAGAGAAAATCGCCAATCTCTCAGTTCAAGACCCGTCAAGATATTATAGACCTTTTTGGTTCTCAACATATTTTCAGAGTAGACAAGGTGTCGAGTCGCCACTATAAGGTGATACTTGGTGTCGACTGTCAAGGATAGCCTTGTTGCTAATACAGCCAGAGCATCAGCCCTAGTGTTCTGGGATCGAGACACATGGCTGATGTAAAAGCCAACGAATAAATTAGCCATTTTGATGACCGCGTGATGATAAGGACCAAGTCTTCATGACGGACCTCGTACTCGCCTTTAACCTGATTGACAATCAGTTTTGAATCACCATAAGCTTCAAGGTAGCGTACCCCCATTTCATGAGCGAGCTGAAGGCCAATAAGTAGAGCATTGTATTCTGCCACATTGTTGGAGCATGATTCCGTCAGAGAAAATGCCCTAGGAAGGACATAGTTTTGTGGAGAGATAAACACAACCCCCACACTGGCAATGATCTTACCTTTAGGGCCTATTCGTGATGCTCCATCGAAGAACATCTGCCAAACTTCATCTTCTGAAGTTATATTAGATTCGAAGACTTCATCTAGAATATCTTCGTGAAGTTTTGAGCTTTCCGGAACCGAATGAACAGCCAAGAACTCTGCCAGTGCCTGGCCTTTAACCGCCTTCTGAGGGACAAAGAGCATGTCGTACTGAGACAAAAGGAGGGCCCATTTAGCTAATCTTGAATTTAATGACCCTGGTTTCGTCATGAGAAGACGCAAAGGATTCACTCTAGAAATGACATGTATGGTTTGGCCGACCAAATAAAGTCGTGTCTTCTGAATAGCAAAGACAAGAGCTAAGCATTCTTTCTCAATAGGATTATAGTGAGATTCTGCCCCTATCAGAATCCTACTCAGATAATAAATAGATTGTTCGTAACCATTATCGCCTTTTTGAGCAAGCAGAGCACCGAGAGAATGGTCCATAACTTTCACATAAAGCAGGAACGATTTCCCTGATGTGGGAGCTACTAAGACTGGAGGTTTTGTGAGATTTCTTTTGATATCTTCGTAAGCTTCTTGATAGGCTTGATCCCATACAAAAGAGACACACTTTTTCATAAGTTGGGTGAACAGTTGACAGCGGTTTGAGAGATTTGCAATGAATCTTCTAATATAAGCCAGTCTACCTTGTAGGCTCCTAAGTTCTTTGAGATTCTTAGGTGGATGCATGTTCTGAATGGCTTTGACTTTGTCCGGGTCAAGATGAATTCCTCTTGATGTAACAATAAATCTAAGGAATTTGCCACTCGAAACCCCCAGAAGGATTTTGCCGGATTCATCTTCAGTTGATGAGCCCGCATTATGTCGAACATCGTTCTCAAGTCGTGAAGGTGGTCACTCTTATTGTGGCTTTTGACAGCAATGTCGTCGACATAACATTCTACCATTTTTCGGAGGTGATCACGGAAAATCATACTCATTGCCCGCTGATAAGTTGCTCCCGCGCGTTCTTTAACCTGAAAGGTATCACGGTATAACAGTATATCCCCAACGGTGTCCGGAATGAAGTATGCTTTTCATCCTCAGGATACATCTTAATTTGATTGTACCCTGAAAAGCCGTCCATGAAAGACATTCTTTCGAATCCATAGGTATTGTCAATCATGACATCGGTGATAGGCAACGGGAATTCGTCTTTAGGACATGCTGTATTGAGATCACTGTAGTCGATGCAGATCCGTATTTTCTCATTCTTCTTGAGAACGAGAACGATATTAGCAACCCAATCTGGATGTTGTTCCTCCCGTATGAAGCCGCATGTAATGAGCTTATGAACTTCGACTTCAATAGCCTCCATAATGTTCAGGTGAAATCGGCGTTGCTACTGCTTGACTGGCTTGGCGTCAGGTCTAATGTTCAGACGATGCATGGCTACTTGTGGATCAAGTCCGGGCATGTCTTCGTAGTCCATGCAAAGACATCTATATACTCCTTTACAAGTATCATCAATTCTTCTCTTTCTGTGAGTGATAAGCTTTCACTTAAAAAAATGGGCTAAGGGTGATCTTGACTACCCAAGATAACCTGGATCACCTTGTCTTCGGTAGGTGGTTCGCGTTGTTCGAATCGCTTTTCCTACTGGAGATCCAATTGTTGAGCCCATGGTTCCTCAGCTTCTGCTGGCTCCAATTGGCTACTTGAAGTCATATTAACAGTGAGCTCTTTGAACACCGTTCCCACACTGACGTCCGAGTCCTATTCGGAAGAAGAGACAGAGTGTGATGGGATTGGTTTATTATCTTCGGATTGAACAGTTACTGGCGGTGTAGGTGTAACGTATCCCAACCCACTGCGTGTTTTATCATAGTAATTTGCCGCTTTCCTTTTGGCACAAATTACACAGGAAACCACGTCTTCCTTTTTCGAAATGCAGGCCATTCCCACGCTGCAGATTATATCCCATTTTCTTCATCATACGCTGTGTTGATCGTGCATAATGGAAAAATTGCGGGGTCTCTGAATCTGAACTTGAATCCACAGTTGCAGACCTTTGCAGTTGGGCTTTACTGAATATTATTGGTAATTGACCCTCTTTGAGTGGAAGAATCACTAAAACGGATCCTTATATGCATTCCACGGGTGTACTTGATGCACTTGGTTTATGTAAGGGCATGTGCAGAGAACTATCCGTAACGGATTCGAGCAATTCGACACTCACAGGATAGTCAAAGGAAATATTGTCATTAATTACCCATTCGCTCTCATCTTCAGAGAGAGTGTTACATTGGGGATTATTAAAACATGCTATAACTAGTTCATTGACCAAAATGGCTGGCATGTCTGCTTCAGATTCTGAATCTGCCTCATTGCCACTATCATCATTGTCTGGCGACGATTCTTCTGGTGTTTTGTCGACCTCCTGATATAGGAGAGCATCAGTAAAGTAGTTCTCTACCCCTTTGAATGGTTCCTTCTCAGCGAAGACAGTTCGTATTGTTGCATCATCTTCAACATACTTGAAGCACTGGTACAGAGTAGAGGGAATGATCCAGTTAGCATGGATCCAGGGTCGTCCTAGTAACAAATTGTATGACATGTCAGCGTCAATGACATAGCATGTTACTTCTGACTTTAGGCTCCCTATTCGGCAACGGAATCGGATCTTTCCAAGTGGGTGACTACTCCCTACGTTAAAGCCGTATATTGTTGTGGTGGTTGCAGACAACCGATATAGTGGTATGCTGAGAAAGTAGAGGAGCCTTTTGGTATGATACTAAGTGCAAACCCCAGATCAACCTGTACCCTTTCAATGCATGTCGAACCGATGTATCCGGTGTAGTACAAAGGTCGATCGTGCTTGTTATCCATGAGAAGCATATCCTCCGCTGTGAAGGTAATAGCAGGTACTTTTGATTGCACATGATGGCATTCAGGACAAGAAGACTGACTGTCATCTTTAGAGATTTCTGTCATATATGTCAGGAATGATTCTGAGTTAGTCAATGCATCCCTAAGTGCTTCTCTTGTCTCTTTCGAGAGACGAAGGAGCTCGTGTATGGTGATACGAGCTGGGATATTAGCCAGCTGGGCCAATATATCAAAATGAAAGGGCATGTTAGGCCCTGGGCCTGAAGGTTTCTTCAGGACATGGTCAACCGGATTTCTTTCTGCTTCTCTTTTCTCGTTGTCGGAACTGGTAGGGGTATCTGTACTGACGTCATTTGCTGTCGTGTCTCGTCAGTAATTTTCTCATACTGTTTTAAGTATGATTTTTCGGATCGAGTATCTATCGGCTGAGGTACATCAGCCTGCGTCGTGCAAGCGTGCTTTTCTCCTTCAGAATCATTGAGAGAAGCTGATGTGAGATTGCCATCATCCGGCAGGATGGAGATAACATTGCAAGATTTACCCTTCGACTTGGATTTCTTTGAATCCCGTTGTTCGTCCTGGATGAGGTCTTGGTGTATCCACATGATTTCCTCTGTTTCTAATGTCAAGGGAACAAGACCCTTACTCTCTTGAGTTTTGGCTGAAGAATGCTTTACTTCTAGCCGTGCTTCAAGGATTGGGAAGGTCCCGTCAGGAACTGTGACCTTTAGGGTTTTGTCGAACTCGAGAGTCACCATGTTTGCAGTGACTTTCTTTTGCTCTTATTTCAGAGTCAGAACTCCGGCATCAACTAAAGCTTGAATTTTGTCCTTAAGGACAAAGCACTTATCAGTAGGATGATGAACCATCCTATGAAAGAGACAATAGTTGGGATCGTTCGTGCGTCCCATTTCGTTAGGGCGTCGAACGTCTGGCAGCTTTAGTTTATTCCCTTTGTGGAGTAAATGGAATATTGCGACCACCTGCTTGTCTTTGAAGGAGTACAATTTTGGAGGAAACTTAGACTCCTGATTATTGAAGGCGTTCTTCTTGGCCTTCGAATGAACATCCCCTGACAATTCAACGGACATAGTCTCTTTGCCTTTAGCTTGGGAAGACTGCGCTATGTCACCGCGCCCCTTATTATTCACACCCTATTTGCTTTTAGGGATAGATAGCTCGAACTTTTTAGCCGACTTTTCGGCTATCTCAGCTTGCTCGACCAGTTCTTTCCAGGTATGGTCTTTGACGGCTCCCATGCGAATCTCCACTTGGTCCAGGAAGTTATGCCTACATGTCTGCAAGAGCATGGGTAATGGCATCCCTACTGGGCACATCAGAGACAAGTTTCTGAACCGTTCAATGTAGTCTCAGATAGATTCGCCCTTCCTTTGTACGATAGAGAGGAGTTTGTCCATGGTTACCTCAGTATCGTCTTCGTAGAAACGAGAAAGAATCGAGTTTCTAAGTCGACCTAAGAATTGATGGAGCCCAGAGGGAGGCTTCGGAACCAGTCAAATGCTACCCCCTTAGGGTGCCAATGAACAGTCTGGCCATGATAGCATCATTGTCTATAACATTACCGGTCTGAGACCGGAAGTAGTAGATGTGCTGTTTGGCGAGCTCTTACCATCATACTGAAAATCACCTAGAGGGGGGTGAATAGGTGATGATGCTAATCAAAGGGCAATTTAAAAAATTAAAGCTACAACAATCACCAAGCAAGAGTCACAAGATGAATGCAAGCAAGTATGACAATGAATATGATGAGCAAGTAATAAGTGCAAGCAAAGTAGAGTAAGGAATGCAAGAATGTAAACCAATCGCAAACACAAGGATATGTTATCGAGGTTCGAGCACCCAGCTCTACTCCCCGCCTTCCCCAGAAGGATTCTAGCTACTTCCACTATCACAAAGATCTCAATTACAATGGAGTACCCAACTCCACAAACTCAGTACAAGTAATTTCCTTGGTAGTCAAAAGACCACAAACTCTCTCTTTCAAATATCTCTTCCCTTACAAAGGTCCTTAGAGAATATTGAGTAGGAATGAAGCTCTTTTGTGTGTAAGGAAAAGAAATTGAAATCAGAGAAAAACTTTTGAAAACCCTTCAGAAATTGAGAGAATTAGCTCAAAAACCAAGAACTTTGAAAGGCTTAAACTTTTGAATTTTTAGCAATAATTGTTGTTGTAACCAATCTCTCCCCAAACACCCCTATTTATAGGAGAGGGCTAGGGTTTAGGGATAAAACATATTTACTGATGTTTAGGAGGTAATTAGATCAAAATATATCCTTAAACGAATTTTTAAACACAAAAGACAAAATAAACAGCTCTTAAAAATCTGCCCGTTACTGTTCAAACGGCTACATCGGTCGACCGGGCCGGTCGACCGGTAGTACAAAATTCCGACCGTTACAGGTTATCGGTCGACCGACCCCGTCGACTGATACAAACTGTGACTCAAAAATAAATATCGGTCGACTGCCCCGGTCGACCGACAGACATGCACACGGATACGTGCATTCTGCCAGGACCTCGGTCGACTGGTCCGGTCGACCGGACCAGCCTGACACAGACTCGGTCGACTGTCGGTAGACTGCCGGTCGACCGGATCAGGTCAGAAAACGAAATAAAGACAGAATTTTGAGAAGAAAAATATTTTTAACAAAACTATTTTAAACAGGAATTCAGTATGTAACATAAAAAGAAATTTGTAGAAGAAAGATTTTGTACTAAAATATTTTTGTATATTTTATAGGAAATAAACTAAGAAATAGTATATGCGCAAAAACGTGTGTGATTGAGCTTCAAACCTAATCTCTATTCTTTAACAAGCTATAAAACTAAAAATACAAAACCTAAGGACCTCTGAGCAATCTTCACGTCTTTGAGCCATCCAATGCCTTGCTAGTGCCTTCTCTTCTATGATCCTTCCTTTATGAGCAAATTGCCTTCCTTGCTTTGTGGAACTTAGAAGTTCTTGCAATAGCTAAGCGAATGGTCTCTAAACATGGTACAAGACCTGAAACTCATCTTAGCAAACTTGTTAGTACCAAATAGCACTATTTGGTTTGTCATCATCAAAACACAAAATAATTGGAGAGTGTAACCTCTTGGGCCAACAATCTCCCCCTTTTTGATGATGACAAAACAAATAGGCTATTAACAAAAATATAGGGTAGGAGAAAACTCCCCCTCAAATTATGCTATACATAAAACACAAGAATATGCTCTAGATACCAATAATTGAAATGATGCACCAATATTTAAACCAATTAAAACAAATATATAAAACACAATATATAAAACACAAAAATTGCTCTTGATACCAAAAATACCAAAAACAACTAAAACACAAGAATTTATTTAAAAACACAAAAATTCATAAAAACAAAACATATAAATTCATATGGAACCAAGTCCAAATGAACTTATTTTTGTCCATGTAAACTTATTCTCCCCTTTTTGTCATACATCAAAAAGGGTTATGAAAAACATATTTATTCAATAAAACAAACATTAAGTTCTCCACAAATAAACGAAAATCTAGCAAAATCAAGAGGTTTAGTGAAAATATCGGCTAGTTGTAAATCCGTGGAAACATAATCAATATCTATATCACCTTTCTCAAAATGATCTCTAAGAAAGTGATATCTAATCTCAATGTGCTTGGTCTTACTATGTTGATTTGCATTTTTGGTCATGTGTATAGTACTAGTATTATCACATAATATTTTTATATGATCAAAGTGCAAATCAAAATCAAGGAGAGTATGTTTCATCCAAAGGACTTGTGCACAACAAGCCCCCGCGGCAACATACTCCGCCTCGGCGGTTGAGAGAGCTACGGAATTTTATTCCTAGAGGACCATGAAACAAGACAATTACCAAGAAATTGACATGTCCCACTAGTACTCTTTCTATCTACTCTACAACCCGCATAGTCGGCATCCGAATAACTAGTCATAGAAAAATCTATAGTTTCGGATACCAAAGACCCATTCTAATAGTGCCCTTAATATAACGAATAATGCGTTTTACCGCAATAAGATGAGATTCTTTAGGACAGCACGATTGAAATCTAGCACAAAGACACACACTAAACATGATATCCGGCCTACTTGCCGTCAAATATAAAAGACTTCCTATCATGCTTCTATATAATTTAATATCAACATTTTTACCTTGTTCGTCCTTATCAAGCTTGGTTGTAGTTGCCATTGGAGTGTTGCAAGCCTTTGATCCTTCAAGCCCAAACTTCTTTACTAGCTCCTTTGCGTACTTGGCTTGGTTAATGAAGGTTCCATCTTGCAATTGCTTGATTTGGAGTCCAAGGAAGAAATTGAGCTCACCCATTGAAGACATTTCAAATTCTAGTTGCATTACTTTCTCAAAATCCTTGCATAAAAGCTCATTAGTAGATTCAAAAATTATATCATCAACATAAATTTGCACAATTAAAATATCATTATTAACATGCTTAGTAAAAAGAGTTGTGTCTACTTTGCCTTTAATAAAATCATTTGAAATGAGAAAACTAGAAAGACTTTCATACCAAGCTCTTGGAGCTTGTTTCAATCCATACAAAGCTTTATCAAGTTTAAAAAAAAAATCGGGATGAACATGATCAATAAAACCGAGAGGTTGAGAAACATAAACTTCTTCATTAATAAAACCATTTAAAAATGCACTTTTTACATCCATTTGAAAAAGTTTAAAATTTTTAAAACATGCAAAAGCTAGTGTCATCCGTATGGCTTCAAGCCGTGCAACGGGTGCAAAGGTCTCCTCAAAGTCAATTCCCTCAACTTGAGTGTAACCTTGGGCCACTAACCTAGCCTTATTCCTAATGACATTTCCGGACTCATCCATCTTGTTTCTAAAGATCCACTTAGTACCAATTATTGGTCTATCGTGGGGCTTAGGAACAAGGTGCCAAACTTGGTTGCGCTCAAATTGATTGAGTTCCTCTTGCATGGCAAGCAACCAATATGGGTCCGTCTCGGCTTCGAGAATGCCTTTGGGTTCAAAATGAGAAATAAAAGCAAAGTTACCACATATGTCATGGAGTTTGGAGCGCGTTGTGACTCCTTTAGATGCATCACCCAAGATGAGCTCCTTAGGATGATTTGTAGCGTATCTCCAAGCTTTAGGAAGCGGTTGAGTGCTTTCCTCCTTATCCTCTTGAACTTCACCAATAGGATCTAGCTTTTCTTCTTGAGCGGGTGAGTCCTTCAAGGATAGTCTCTCCATGTCTTCACCTAATGGTTCAATCTCTACAACATTCTCAACAACCACATTAGATTCTTCAAATTTAACATGCATGGATTCTTCTATGGTAAGAGAAGATCTAATGAAAACTCTATATGCTTTGCTAGTAGAGGAATATCCAACAAAGATAGCCTCATAAGCCTTAGCATCAAATTTACCCAAATTATCCTTAGTATTTAAAACAAAACACTTGCATCCAAAAACTTTGAAATATGCAACATTAGGTTTTCTAGAATGATACATTTCAAAAGAAGTTTTTGAAGAATTTTTACATAAATAAATACGATTCGATATATAGCATGCGGTGTTTACGGCCTCGGCCCATAAATATTGAGGGAGGTCATACTCACTTATCATTGTCCTAGCCATCTCTTGAAGTGTTCTATTTTTCCTTTCTACAACTCCATTTTGTTGTGGAGTTCTAGGACAAGACGTTTCATGCTTAATTCCCTTTTCATCACAATAAGTCATGAAGAGTTGGTTAATAAACTCACCACCTCTATCACTCCTTATTCTCAAAATCGGAAAACCCTTTTCTTTTTCAACTCTTTTTCGAAAAATCTTAAAATGAGAAAAAGTTTGATCTTTATTTTGCAAAAAGAAAACCCAAGTAAAACGGGAGAAATCATCAACCAAAACAAATGCAAATCTACTTCCATTTAAACTTTTAGTTTTAGTTGGTCCAAAAAGATCCATATGAATTAATTCTAAAGGCCTAGTAGACATGATATCCTTGATTGGTTTAAAGGAAGACTTGGTTTGTTTCCCAAGTTGGCACGCACCACAAATGCGGTCTTTCTCAAAATTCAAGCTGGTATACCCTTCACTAATTCCTTTGAATTAATCTTAGAAATATGGTCAAAAGATGCATGTCCTAATCTTCTATGCCAAAGCCAAGAATTTTCATCAAAAGCATTTAAGCATTTAGTAGAACAATCTAAATTAAGCATGTCAATGATATAAACATTATTATCGCGAAACCGGTAAGAATACAATCATTAGATTTAACATCAAAATTCTTGCAAGAAGTATCATCAAAAACAACTTTAAGTCCACGGTCACAAAGTTGACTAATGCTAAGCAAATTATGTTTTAAACCATCTACTAAAATAACATTCTCAATAATAGGAGATGCACCAATTTGAATGTTACCTATACCGATGATAGTTCCTTTGGAGTCATCCCCGAAGGTGACGGTGCCACCTTCCATGTACCTTGATAGGGTTGTGAAGTTGTTGATGTCCCATGTCATGTGTCTTGAACAACCACTATCAAGGTACCACCGCTCCCTACGTCTTGGAGCTTTGGTGTGTACCTACATTAAACAATTTAAGACTTGATTTTGGTACCCACATTTTCTTGGGTCCTCTAGGATTAGTGTCATGAACCCAAACAAGATTATTTGTTCTATTTAGTTGATCAAAGCAAAACTTAGCTAAATGTCCATTTTTGCCACAATATGTGCATCTATACACTCTACCATATTTAAAAGCATAATGAGTGTGTGATTTGTGAGCATGGGCATTGTGAGCATGAACATGAGACGTGTTAGGTGTAGTGTGAGCATGAGGAATCTTAGCATGAGATGTGTGCTTTTTAGAAAATTTTTCTTCAAGTTTCTTAGTATTAAAGGCACAATCTTTTAAAACTTTTTCAAAATCATTCATTTTGGATTTAAAAGAAGAAATTTCTTTTTCATCAATAATAGGAGATTTTGCCTTACAAGTACTCTTGTAGGCACAAAATTCTTTTTGCATGGAAATGAAATTAGAAGAAATATCATCTTTTTCTTTAGAAACAATGGCAAGTTGATTCTTAAGAAAAGCAACTTCTTTTTGTAATTTTAAGCATTCAAGTTTCTTATTATCATAAGTTTCAGAAAGTTCTACAAAGGCATGAACTAGAACTTCCTTACTTAGTTCATCATCTTCATCATCAAGGGATTGAGGGGTTACCTTAGGTGTGTTTGCCATGAAACACATATTAGCTTGATCCACCTCCTCTTCGGACTCGCTTTCCGAATCCCATGTTGCTTTATAGGCTTTCTTCTCCTCCGGTTTCTTTGGCTTGAAGGAGGAAGTCATCTTCTTCTTGAACTCCGGACAATCCGCCATGATATGTCCGGGTTTGCGGCAATTATAGCAAATGATCTTCCGCTCCTCTTTGCCTTCGAATCTTCTCCGGAAGTTGAACTTGTTCTTTCGGTACAACCTCTTGACATTCCGCACAAGTAGAGTTAGCTCCTCATCTTCTTCTTCGTCTTCATCATCGTCATCATTGGTGGATGAAGTCTTGAAGGCTATGGATTTCTTCTTGAAGTAGTGGCTTCTTCTCTTGCCTTCTTCTCCATCTCATGGGTCTTTAGGTTCCCAATGAGACTAATGATGTCCATCTCGTCCTTGTCGTTCAACTCCTTTAAGGTGGTGGCCTTGATCTCCCATGAAGAAGGAAGAGCCCGTATCACTTTGCGCACCTTTTGATCGTTGGAGATGACGTCACCTAATGAAGAAAGACCATTTATAATTTTAGTGAAACGAGTAATCATACAATCAATGGATTCATCATCAAGCATTTTAAATGATTCATATTGAGACCTCAAGAGATCTATCTTAGCTCTCTTGACTTGTGAAGTCCCTTCATGTGTGACCAATAAGTGTTGCCAAATCTCATAGGTGGATTGGCAATGAATTACCCGTGTAAGGTCATCCTCATTCAAGGCGGTTAATAGGGAGTTTTGGGCTTTGGAGTTAGCCTCATATTCTCTAAAGTTGAAGTCGGTCCAAGTGCTCTCATCACTATCGGGTGCTACATAGGGTTCAGTCAAGGACTTGGCCACTAAGCTACCCCAAGATTGCAAAAATATAGTCATCCTAACCTTTCAAATTGGGAAATTAAGTCCATCAAATTTAGGAGGGGATTTTATGTTGTCGGCCATGTTTACTAGTGTATGAATGGATGAATGAAAATGTTGATTAGCAATATTTTAAGGATCTCTCTATGGATGTTAAGCCAAACCTAGAGTCCAGCTCTAATACCAAAATAATCACCTAGAGGGGGGGTGAATAGGTGATGATGCTAATCAAAGGGCAATTTAAAAAATTAAAGCTACAACAATCACCAAGCAAGAGTCACAAGATGAATGCAAGCAAGTATGACAATGATATGATGAGCAGTAATAAGTGCAAGCAAAGTAGAGTAGGAATGTAAGAATGTAAACCAATCGCAAACACAAGAATATGTTATCGAGGTTCGAGCACCCAGCTCTACTCCCCGCCTTCCCCAGAAGGATTCTAGCTACTTCCACTATCACAAAGATCTCAATTACAATGGAGTACCCAACTCCACAAACTCAGTACAAGTAATTTCCTTGGTAGTCAAAAGACCACAAACTCTCTCTTTCAAATATCTCTTCCCTTACAAAGGTCCTTAGAGAATATTGAGTAGGAATGAAGCTCTTTTGTGTGTAAGGAAAAGAAATCAGAGAAAAATCTTTGAAAACCCTTCAGAAATTGAGAGATTTAGCTCAAAAACCAAGAACTTTGAAAGGCTTAAACTTTTGAATTTTTAGCAATAATTGTTGTTGTAACCAATCTCTCCCCAAACACCCCTATTTTATAGGAGGGCTAGGGTTTAGGGATAAAACATATTTACTGATGTTTAGGAGGTAATTAGATCAAAATATATCCTTAACGAATTTTTAAACAAAAAGACAAAAATAAACAGCTCTTAAAAATCTGCCCGTTACTGTTCAAACGGCTACATCGGTCGACCGGGCCGGTCGACCGGTAGTACAAAATTCCGACCGTTACAGGTTATCGGTCGACCGACCCGGTCGACTGATACAAACTGTGACTCAAAATAAATATCGGTCGACTGCCCCGGTCGACCGACAGACATGCACACGGATATGTGCATTCTGCCAGGACCTCGGTCGACTGGTCCGGTCGACCGGACCAGCCTGACACAGACTCGGCCGACTGTCGGTAGACTGCCGGTCGACCGGATCAGGTCAGAAAACGAAATAAAGACAGAATTTTGAGAAGAAAAATATTTTTAACAAAACTATTTTAAACAGGAATTCAGTATGTAACATAAAAAGAAATTTGTAGAAGAAAGATTTTGTACTAAAATATATTTGTATATTTTATAGGAAATAAACTAAGAAATAGTATATGCGCAAAAACGTGTGTGATTGAGCTTCAAACCTAATCTCTATTCTTTAACAAGCTATAAAACTAAAAATACAAAACCTAAGGACCTCTGAGCAATCTTCACGTCTTTGAGCCATCCAATGCCTTGCTAGTGCCTTCTCTTCTATGATCCTTCCTTTATGAGCAAATTGCCTTCCTTACTTTGTGGAACTTAGAAGTTCTTGCAATAGCTAAGCGAATGGTCTCTAAACATGGTACAAGACCTGAAACTCATCTTAGCAAACTTGTTAGTACCAAATAGCACTAATTTGGTTTGTCATCATCAAAACACAAAACAATTGGAGAGTGTAACCTCTTGGGCCAACACATACGTATGTAACGTTGGTGGCTTGAATTTTGGTGGGTATGGTACTGAATCCCATTTCAAAGGGTAAGGACGGACTACCCCTACCTTCTTTAGTTCATCCTTTTGAGTTAGGGACGTGATCTGAGCTTGGATGCCTTTAAGGACTTCAACATCAATAGAAGAACTTTCCTTTGACTTCTCAGTCTTGGGTGTTCATTGCTATGATGTCCCTCCTCATTATGATTACTCTCAGTATCATTGTTATTCCGGTTAGTGAGGAGTTGAGCAAGCATCTGTTGAATGTTGTCCAAGGCTTCTTGCTGGGCCTTAGAGGTTTGCTCTTGAGCTTCCAACCGTCGATGGAGGTCATCATTACCGTTATCAGTCATATTTACTGATACTCTATCTGTTCGTACCGAGCTGACTGTGGCCGAAGAGACATACCCACTGTCTTCATCTTCCTCATCAGACCATTGGAATAATCTTCTCATTAGTTCTGGCGAGGTTATTGTGGTTTAGGAGGATGATTGTTCGTAGTTGTAGGGTATTGCGACCCTAGATCTGGTGTTTCGGAAGACGCCTTCTTCGTGCACCAAGACTTGGCGTAATCCTGGACTATAATCTGGATCTGGAGAACTGGAGGGAGGAGAGTTAGCGGCATGCCACGCTTGTCTGCCTCTACGCGGCTCTCGTCCCCTTTCGATCACATTGACGGATGCAGAGGGCAGATCTTGCAATACGCTCCTTTTGCGATGCTTCACAGGATCTTGTTCCGATAGTCGATCAAAAACTGATCGTCGGTTTGGAGGAGTGGCAGGGCTTGGTCCAGCAGGCAATAGACTGAATGGACTGTCACCAACTGACATCCCACTTGCTGACAACAAGAGGGAGAAGTTTGGAGTAAATCTGACTTCCGTTTGTTTGTTAAGAACTCTCGCAAGTCAGATGTAGTCGGGCTTAAGCGACTCAGCACAGAGGCTGTATTGGATTGCGCATAGGACGACGCCTTGTTCTTTTCATTACCGCAGAGGTGGTTAGCACTAGATAGTGCTTTAGCTCTAGCTTCGCGGCTAAGAACTTTGAGAATATCCTTGGGTGTTGAAGCTGCATAAGCACCGCTATCAACACTTGGGGACAATCCCTTAGCTCCGCTGCGAAGAACGAGCTTAGCGCTTGAGGAGCTGGGGGGCGAAGCACGCTGTGGTGCTTTATCCTCTACCTTACTGCGAAGGAGGTTAGCACCGCTGGGTGCTTTAGTTCTAGCCTTGCGGTTGATAGTCTCAACGAAGCAGGAAGGTATCGTGCCTTTATCTTCGCAGGATAGGCGGACCTGTGGCATAGCTGCGCCTAAAGCTTCATATAGAGCTTTCTGCTTTGGCCTCCACATTTGCTTTGGAAGAGGAGACTTAGGTTCGCAGGGAGCCTGGCTAGCCACACGCGAGGCTGGGAGGAGTTGGGAGGAGTCCGGTTTCTAATCTGAAATCTTGGCCATCGTGACCTTTCTATGCTTCCGTGCGTGGAGCATTGGACCACCTCCAGAGAGGAGTTCTTTGAATTTTCCTTGGTCGAAATGAACGACTAGGTTTTTGAAGGTATCAGGCTCAAGATTCTGACCTTCTTTGTTGCACCAGAAGACCGTAGTAGGCTTGCGGAGAGCCTTATATGTCTCGATAAAGACTTGCTTCGAAGAATTAGCCAGAGGGGTTCTGGTTATGCCGACTTCCTTGTAGTCGCGCGTAGGTTCTTGGCCAGAGTGAATGGCCAGCGCCTCAGAAGTAGACCCAAAGGTCTGATCGTCACATTGCGACACTTGATTCTCAGCAGTGGAGAGTGCACTCCCCAGTGGAGCCGCCATCTTGTTTTCCATTAATTTTTGCAAAGGGAAAAACTTACAAAAGAGTGTCGAGGAGTGAAATTACAAGTAATTCTTTGCAGTAAAAAGACTACAGGTAGATCTCCTCTGAGATTTCTGGGGAAGTGTGCCGGTAGGAATCTGATCAGCGCGCGATCACCTTATCCCTTTAACGATGCGATCGATCAGACAATCGGACTGCTGCTTAATGGGATCCCTTCTCGCCTGGTTCGGGGAATCTAAGAACAGAAGGTCGGTTGAGCCTTTTTGTTACTTCTCGAGCTACCTCCGCTTGGGAATTCCTTCTCGCCTGGTTCTGAAAATTCCTTGAGAGGGAGGAAAATCTTAGGGTATTAGCACCCTGATTAAAGAAGTAATTCTCTGAATTCTTAGAAGTAAGAGAGTAGATCCCTGTCCTTAGCCGTCTCTCCTCTCTTTTTCTGAGCCTCTCCTTTTTTGTGTGCTTTTGGTACGCTATTTATAGAGAGAGCAGGGGTATAATTGCCCCTTGAAAATCTGAAAACAGATTGGGTCAATCTGTTTTACATCCGGTAAGTAGCCTCGTCGCGAGGCTAGAATCAGCTTCTGCGAAGTTAGGAATAGCTGATCTTTTGATCCGCTCTGCTAGATGAGGGATACTCCCTTGATTCTTTCCAAATAACTGAAAGATCTCCCCTGATCTTCTCACTTGATTGGGAAAGTCAAAAGATCATGGTAAACAACTACCAAATTTGATCTCAATTAGATCTGATCTCAATTAGATTTGATCTCATCTAGAGATTTGATTGGTCAAAGGTGACCATAAAAGACCCGCAGCGGAGTCGTTGCGTTGAGCTCATGGCGGAGCTGGGAGAAGCATCTGGCGAAGTTAAAGGAAAGCTCTTCAGCGGAGTTGGATAACTTTGTGGCGAAGCTACCAATTATCCTTTTGCGCAGCTGCATGGGGCTTCGAGCGAAGCTAGCCTTCTGCGGAGTTAACTGAGCATCTCTGGGCTAAGCTGTAAGTTAGGTCGCAGCGAAGCTGTGAAGGAGCTTCCTGCGATGCTAAGCAACTTTGGTTTCTCATGCGAGACTTATCTCGTGGGTTCGTGTGAGACTAAGTGTTGAGCTAACTTAGTGTCCCTGGACCTGCTTGGGCCTTCTCACGAGCTTTTCTTGGCTTACTTTCTGCTTTACTGGATCAGTAGAGACCAAGTTGTTGATACGTCCCCTCTTAAATGGGTGAAGAACTAGTCGTCGGCTTGCTGCCACTTGTCTTTTGTAGCTGTCAACAAGTTAGACATTGTCCAGGCCAGTTAGGAATTTTGTCTTTTTTAGAGTGTCAACAGACGCTTTCCCCTTTGAGTCTTCAATCACATTGGCCTTGGCTTCATAGGAGTTCTTACTGCTTCTTTTCTTGAACTTTCGGTTGTCCTCCTCAATTCAAAGCCTCAAAATGAGATCTTCTAACTTCAGCTCCTTGCGCTTGTGCTTCAGGTAGTTCTTGAAATCTCTCCACGCAGGTGGGAGTTTCTCCACAATAGTAGCAACATAAAAAGTTTCAGGTAGATTCATACCTTCAACCTCTATCTCGTGCAAGATAAGTTGGAACTCTTCCACCTGACTGATCACAGTCTTGTTGTCCACCATCTTGTACTCCAGAAATCATCCTACGACGAACTTCTTGGTACCGACATCCTCAGTTTTGTACTTCTTATCAAGACTGGCTCATAACTTCTTTGCCATTGTAAGTGGACTGTAGACATTTTAAAGATAGTCATCCAGTCCATTCAAAATATAGTTTCGGCAAGGGAAGTCACCTTGAGTCATGCATCGACTGCAAGGACTGAGTCCCGATCAGTTCCAGGTTCTGGTGGATCCTCTTGTAGAAATTTGGCCAAATGCAGAGTGGTCAAGTAGAAGAGTATCTTCTGTTGCCACCTCTTGAATTCTGTGCCATCAAATTTTCCTGGCTTCTCTGGCTTCGGGTTAGGAAGTGGAGCAGGCATCAAATTTTGAATCTGCTTGTTTGGTGTTTTACTTGAGCTGTCTTGATTAGTCTCAGACATTTTCTGTAATTTCAAGCAGAATAGAAGTAAGTAACTTCAATGCTAAGTGCCTTAAGATTGTTAGTTCTAGGAATCAATCTGACAACTAATCAATATCACCGATCTAATTAGCCAAGTCGGTGAATATCAGGTGGGAGATTTTCTGTTCAGTAGAACGTTCCTTAATTACAGAACCACCTTTCAATTACCTTCCTTAGTTAAACACCAATTAGACTGGTATAAGTCAGTCTCAATATACTGTATATCAGTATAACCCCTGTATAAGAAAATTAATTTGCTTATACAGTACTTAGAGTGAGGTACGCTTATAGAGAATCTACTTAAGACAATTACGTCCCCCGTTACGGTGCTAACGGGTTACTGGATGCTGGTCTCCCAAGATACAACACTCCTTCACGGTTTTTGGATAGCACTACCAAATACCGTACGGTCGAACCGTAGTTAACCAGTACCTTCACAGGATTATCAAAGCAGCAGGATCAAGACAAATTTTAGGGAGAATATTTGTCTTTACTTTGGAGGAACACCAACTGTAGAGAAAGGAAGGAAATAGAAGAATATTCTTTTTTAAAAGTCACAGATTTAGATAACAATTCCATTAAAGAATCTGTTGAGTTTTCTGAGCTTTCTTTCAGAACGAATCTTCAGAATCTGAGTTACTTCTTTTTCACTTTTACTTCGGAATCCGAATTGCAGACTTTCACTTCAGAATGCAGAAGAAGAAAGAGGGAAAGCTTTTTCGTTGTATTGCTCTGTGTTATTTGTGTTTTTAAAATGGGAGAAAAGGAGTGCTAATTATAGCGCTCCGGGAAGGGCAAATCCGTCCAAACGGTTGCAACGGTTCATTCCAGACAGAAACCGCACAACCGTTGTAATAGTTCGTAGCTGTTTCCTGTCAGCCGTTGCGCGGGTGCAGGTCCGTATAGCGGAGCGGGTGCGATCCGCTGTAACCCCATACCTGTGAGACCCGGTTCAAAAAGAACCGGACCGGGTAGGGAACCCGAACCTGAACCCGAGCCCAAGCTCCGGGCACCGAGCATCGGTGCTGGCCGGCCGGCCGCCGCCTCCTGCGACGGCGCGCGCGCGCGTGGGCATGGTTTCCCCCTAATCGAACACGAAAACTCCAAGTACCCAAAGGGCACACCCTTCGTTCCCATTTTCCTCATTTAAACACTTCAAACTTCCATCCCATAGCAAATATGAGACTAAATGCTTTTAGCTAGCTTTAGTCCCCTTTTTGGCTTTTGAATTAGGCAAACTTTAAACTTGAATATCTCATTCATTCGAAGTCGGAATTGAACATGTGAATATACCACGTTCATCCCCAATGGAAGGAGAACACATTCCTACAATTATCCAATTGATTCTATCAACGGATCTCGCCGTAATTCAACTCAAAGATTCACATTTAATTCTTCATATTTCCCAACAGGAACAAGTGAACACTAGTCCAGGCTGGACCAAGTCACACCAAGCCAAACACCAAATTTGGTAACACTTGTGCTCCACCTTTAGTCTAAACCATGCCAAGAAAGTCTTGATACATTAAAAGCATTTGCAATAAAGGCCCATCAATCTATGGGCTTTGATTCCACTTGTTGGTACAAATGCCTATGAAAGGAGATGGTTTGGCTAATAAGCTTCAAACCACATTCATCAAAAGAATTAACCTCATTTGAGTTATGAGTCCAAACTCATTTTCCAATATATCCATCTTACTCTCTTTCCAATATGAGACTAAATCCTAAGTCCTAATCTCATGCCTTTGCTATACCGAACCCACTTGAAATTTTATGGACAGACACTCCCATTATAATTTTTATTCTTAGAATATTTCAAACAGATCCCAGACCTTGATTCACCTGGGCTCTTTCCTTTATCAAGCAACCTTTTTGTTAAGAAGAGGAGTAGAGAACACACATAAATTTAACATATCTTTGATCTCATAATCCCTCAAATAAACACTAAGTATGTCCTAATCCATGTTGTGCCAAGTCACCAAATCGCAAAATTTGATGACATGCGTATACCACTTTTAGCTCTAACACATGCAAACAAAGTCTTGAAACATCAAAAGAATCTAAAAGCAAAGATCCAGTAAACCATGGTGATACCACTTGTGGGTGTGGCTAATAGGCTTTGGATCACATATATTGAAAAGTATTAATCTTATTTCAGTTATGAGTTCAAACTTATTTAGCCATATATCCCTCTTACTCCTCATGCTTTTGCCATATAAAACCTCCATAAAACCGAGTGGATGCAAGACACTATCATAATATTTAATCTCAAAATCTCTTAAACAAAGCCTGTATCTTTATTTAGATGGCCTTTTTCTTTTATCTGGCAAGCTTCTTGTTATTACTAGCAGCAAGGAGAAGAAAAGTAGAGATTACAGATAAATACAACATAACCTTTGATGTCAAATTTTTTTAATCAAACTCCAAATCTTAATCATATGGGCTCTCTTTTGTCCACCAACCTTCTTATTCGACAAACAGAAACAAGGAGAAGAAAATTAACACACAAAAATAAGTATAACAGATGTTTCATTTGTTCTCTAGAAAAAGATATTTCATTTGATTATGCGCTAATCGGTAATCCCAAATGATTTGTTGGTGAGTATTAAAGTCTCTGCCATTACACCATAACTCTGAAGTTAAAGTGAGGGTTGAGGTATTTATATTTTAACACGCCCCCGCAAGTCGAGCGTCCTTTTTATGGGCCGAAACCTGGGCTTTTGCACTAGCAGTATTTTTACTTTTAAATCCACTTTTTAAATGTGCGCCCCGTGGAATTTGAACCTGGTTGCTCTGATACCATATTAAAGTCTCTGTCACTACACCATAACTCCTAATAGGATTGAGGTAATTATATTTTAACAGCAAGATATTTGAGCCAACTTGGGAGAAACATTGGCTTTAAGTATTAATTTGGGACCACTTTAACCCAAAAGCTTAAGCTATTAGGCGTAGATCTTATAATCACGCCGTTTGAGCGAGTCTACACTAGAAAACGTGTTGTATTACTTTTGGCTCTAGTTTATTATTATGTAGTTTTGCTTTATTTTATTTTGATTTTGATTTTAGTTATTTTCTTATTTCTCTATTTTTAGTACCATGTCGATTATATTCTGACAACTGGATTTTGTATAAGCCTATTGATAGGCCTCAAGACCTCTTCAATAGTCAATGAATGAATGAATGATTAAATTCAAAATTTTCAGTTAAAATTTCTTGAGATATGAGTTTTGTAGTCTTGAGATTTGGTGTAAGGGGTATGAAGCTCAATCCTGTGCAAGTGGTATGAAGCTCAAATATATCCAGTTTCTTATTTCTTTTCTCAAACCTTATTTTCCCCTTTCTACTTGTATTGAAGGCGATTGCGGTCCCTGTATGTTACATCATTTTGGTATCAGAGCCCTAGATTTTCAATCTTTTTCAAATTATCTTTTCATGTCCTTTCATATCTCTTCCTCCTCTCCCTCTCCTCCATCAAAACCCTAGTTCTATTCAAAAAAAATTAGATCCAAAATCTTAGATCTAATTCTGTAAAAAAAATTACTCTTCTCCCCCAACCCGACCCCCACCAAAACCCTAACCCTAGCTCCAAGGCCCTCGCCATCTTTTCACCGTCACCGACCTCCTCGTTCCTCTGCCTTCACTGTCGATGCTGACATCGATCAATAACCTCACAGATGTCAATGCGAGCTCACTTTCTCGCTGATGTTAACATGCTCACTGACCTTCATCCAGATCTCGTCAAAGAGATCTCGTCGACAACCAGTTAGACCTTGTCAATCAAGACCTCCTCATTGTTGGCACTTTCGTTGACAGCAGCCGACAACAGTGTCGCCAACACCTCATCGCCGCCGCAGCCACCAACACCTTGTCACCACCTCACAGACCACGAGATCGCGCATATCTCATCATCACGACCTCGTCAACACTTCCACCATTTTTGCCGATCTGATCTCACCATCGCCGCCCTGTTGCCGACATCACCAGAACTCATCAGAATTTACAGGAAGTGAACAGCTCAGAACAGAGGCATTTTTAGGACCCGAACCGATACATCTCCATCGAGCCGAGCGCGATAGCGTCGGCTCAATCGAGTTGACCCTTATCCAGCTCAAGACCACGCCGTTAACTTGAGCTGAGCACGATAGCATCAACTCAATCGAGCTGACCCTTAGTTGGATCAAAACCACGCTGTCAACTCGAGCTGAGCACGATAGCATCAGCTCAATCAAGCTGCCCTTTGCTGGCTCAAAACCGCACCGCAGCCGAGCCGACGCCACTGCTGACTAGTTCAGTCGAGCTAACCAAGAATTGACCAAAGTTGACGCTAACGTTATCGGCTCAGCTCAGATCCGAACTGAGCTGACAGCTCAAACCCGAGCTGACCGACCAAAGCAGAGCCGAGTTGACTCAGTTCTAACTCGGTCCTGACTCAGACCCAACTCAGTAAGATTAGTTCAGATGCCATTTAGAGCCCGTTTCAAGTCTGATTCGAGTCGCTTTTAAGCAATCTTCTTCTAAACACGCCCAGCCCGTGTTGCAGCTGTTTGATAGGAAAAATTGAAAGCGTGTAAATTCCTTATTTGACTGTAAAGAAAGTTACAACAGATCAATAATCCAATAACAAGAGGGAAGATATCAAGCTCAAATCTTCCCTTTGTTTAGTGCTGGGTTCTTGATGTGGCAGTAGAAAGTGAATCTTATTTTTCGTTAACCGGGTGAGCGTCACAGTCTTATGAGAATATTCTCTTCGAACTATGGACGGAGTAACATAGCTCCTGTCTAATGAAAATCTCAAAGAGACTTGAGGTAAGAACAAACTTGTACTCCGCAAGTTGTTAGAAGAGTTGCACTCTTTTGTTTTCCTCAGCTAGAGATTCTGATTTCTCCAAGACTTGCGACCAAGAACTCTCTACTCAAAAACTCCCGACCCCTCTTCAATAGCAAACTAAGCTATTTATAGGGGTTTCAGGGGTAAAATTGTCCCCTAAAAATACTCCATAATGAGGGTTAACTTCCTAAATACGTGGGCAGTAATTAACCTAGTAATGAGGGCAGTTATAACTGAGACGTAGGGTTCCTTTATAGTTGAAACACGAGTTTCGAGCCTCGTGTTTAGCCATTGAGGCAACGCTTGAGCTACGAATTTGGTTGAGACGCGAGCTTCAAGTTCTGCGTTCAGCTTTATGTGAGACGCGGGTTTCGGGCTCTGCGTCTAGGTACTGCATAGATGAATGAGACGCAAGTTTCAAGCTCTGCGTCTTGGCCGTTGCAGTGAAGCAGAGACGCGAATTTCGATTCTTGCGTCTTGGTACTGCAGTGATGCTGAGGCGCGACTTTCAAGCTCTGCGTCTTGGTCATTGTAGTGATGTTGAGATGCGAATTTTAATCCTCGCGTCTTGGTGCTGCGCAAGTGTCTATGATTAGCCTTGCGTCTAGAGTTTAGAGTCTGCTTTCTGATGACTTATCCTCAGTGATTTTTGGACAGTCTACAGAACCCCCTCCAAATTTTTGATATTTCGCGGTTGACTGGGATAAATTTTGAAACACTTTGGATTTTAGTTGAATTCATACTTTTCATGATTGGACTGACAAAATTATTTGAGATGCTCTAAGCTTGATCCTGTCTGGAATGTGGTCTTTGTGAGTATACTGTAAAATCCTTTGAAGCCACCAGAGATGATCGTCGTGGGTGTCTGGATACGCAGTTCAGGCCTCCTAGGTGCTTGAGCTGGTTTTGGTGTACTATTAAACCAGGGGAAAATAGTCGTCTCCTTGTGCCTGTGTACTATTGAATTTGACACGGCCTTCAAAGTGGAGACGCGGTCTTTGAAGTGAAGGTGCAGCTCTCACTTTGTTGAATAGACTCAGCTCTCACTTTGCTAAAGAGAACACGGCCTTCGAATAGAAACGCGTCCTTAGTTATTTTGTTAGGACACTGCCATGGATGATAGACTTAGGCTACACTCAGTTTGTTATTGAGACGCAGCTCTTGTTTGTAGTGAAGACGCGAACAAGAGAAACGTGACTCTGAACTGTTGATGGAGACGCAGTTCTGACTCATCAAGAAAGATGCGCGAATGATAAACTCAGGCTGCACTGGGTTTGTGATTGAGACGCGGTTATCGTTTATAGTGGAAAAGCGACTCTGAACTGTTGATAGAAACGCAGCTCTAGCTCATCAAAAGAGACGCGACTCTTAGCTGTTTGGTGAGGACACGGCTCTGGCTCATCAAGAGAGACGCGACTCTCAGCTGTTTGGTGGGGACGCTCTGGCTCATCAAGAGAGACGCAACTCTTAGCTTTTGAAGCATCACATGCAATCAGTCTTGGAGATCTCTTTGGATCTTTTAATGTCAAGTCAGCATTGACGTTGGGGAATCGTGACTTTGGATATTCCCGGAGCAACAATCCACGTGTCATCTTCACACTGGATTTGATATTCATGTAGGAATTAAGGCTGATGGCTTTAATTTTTATGCCATTAATTATAAGCCTTATAGCTTGCTTATAAATATGCCTCAGCCTCTTAACAGTCATTCATCTTGACTGTTTTCCGTTGCGAGCATATGCTCTGAAGGACTTCGTCTTGATTGTCCACCTTCCCTTCAAGGGCATGTGTTCTGAAGAACAAAAAGAACCCAAAGCTTCCATGCTTTCCTTCGATCTTCTTCGAAGATTATCACTGTCAAGTAATTTCAAGATCAAAAAGTATTGCTTCAAGTGCCTTCATAGTCGTGCCTTGACAAATGAAATCCAACTTCTAGAGAATTCTTTCTCGGGTAGGAACTATCTTTTGCCATGAAATACTCAGTCTTTCTGAAGTTCTATTTTCCTGTCCATGAAGAGACTCTGTCTCTTGATTTTCTCTTGAAATCTGATTGACGCGCCCCTATTCTGTAGACGCGCCTTTCAGATTTCTTGATAGAACACGAGCTTATTAACTTCAAAGTCTAAGTCTCAAGTTCTTCAGACGCGAGTGTGATAAACTCTACGTTAGGATCTTGAAATGTGAGTTTTGTATATGAAGCTCACGTTTGGGGGTTCTTGACTTAGAGAATTTTAAGTCTGCTCTTTTGAGACCTCTAGACGCGAATATGGCCAAGCCCTGTGTCTCAGACGCGAGTATGGCGAACTCTGCATCTTGAAATTACCTCAGGCAGTTCTTAAGACTCGCGTCTGCATTCTTGATTTATGCCTCGCATCTCGTATCTCGGACGTAAGTCTAAAACTAGACTGTGTTTGGATCCATATTCTCTGCATCAGTTAACTCTGCATCTGGAGTTCATGACTTCAGTCTCGCATTTGTGTCTCAGATTCCTTGCTCCTGTCTTTGCAGAAGTTTAACCCTCGGATTTTTGTTCCTTGCAGGTTCTGGCAGCCTCATGTTAGTCTTTTGCTTCTTTACCGGGTTCATAGGAGAATATTTCGACCAGCCAGCTTGTTCGATTGGCGAGCACTCGGGAAGTCAGAGCTCCTGTCCACGGGTGCGCTTGGTTCATGGGAGAATATTTGGATAGACCCGCTTGTTCAATTGGCGAGCACTCGGGGAGTCAGAGCTCCTATCCATGGGCAAGGAAGATCCGCGCGGTTGCTGATATCCGTCAAGGCCTTATTGGACATGACGCACCAGCAATGAACTGGGTTCTTCATGGTCACAGTGGGTATGGCAGTTTTGAAGGCCACAGAAGAATATTACAAGTAAGGTCTCAGATCCTCCCTTTACCAATCTTACTCAAAGAAGTGACAGTGACAAAAAACTCATGCTCGTTGGATGCCTTTCTGGTGGTGGAGATGCTAATTAAGTGAAGGATTATGGCCTTGTGAAGACCTTCGCATCAGTTGGTCGAGTGGAATCAGAATGCTCCCTACATTTTGACTTCGAGAAACACTATTGTTCTCAAGAGGAGAGAAAGTTGATCCGCTATTCCTGGCTGCAGTCAAGAGGACGAATTTCGTGTATCTTTAATGTTTTGAGGAGTGAGTGTAACATTTCACTGAGCAAAAGGGACTTCTTTGTACTCCTTTATTATAACACTCAATCTTATTGTATAAGAGAGCATTTTATATCACTTTCATATTTTTTGAATATCAATAAAAGTAACACTTTTTTTCGTCTTCTTACATGTCTTGACTTCCTTTTTTGTATTTAAAAATCAGACAAGTAGAAGTGATTCCCTTTGATTTGCTAGAAATGTAACATTTTAAATAAGCAAGTCAAAGTTGGGAAAAATTTCATCTCAGGAATTCAAGCTTACTGTCAGAGATGTGTGATGGTAGTCAAAAGTGCATTTTTATCATAACATTTACCATCACATTTCATATTTATTCATTTAATTCTGCACAATTATTAATAATTTATAATTTATTGTGTGCAGGCCTCGAATTATTATTTTAATAATAAATAAAGCTTAATGAAGCCCAAAAGCCCACAGTTGAAGCCCAGGTGTAAACGTGCAAATATCAATTGTCAAAGTGCAAATACACAAAGGGTTAAAGTTGCAAATATCAAAGATGAGGGAAGGATAGACTTCTACCCAACCCTAAACTCTTGCAGATGAGAATGAAAAGAGTGCAGAGATAAGGAAATTCGTTTAAAAGAGATTGGGAGAATTCAAAATCTAGGTAACTTGATTATCAAGTTATCTCGAAATCCCAATATGAAGAGCCAGGATCATACTTCCAGAAGCATGCGCCCACATGGACGGACCAGGAGAGGCCACGCGCCAAAGCGCGTGGCCAGACGTCATACTTTTGCCGCAGAATTGCGGCAAAAGCCGCAATTCTGCGGCACTTTGAGCTTATCCAGAAACCAATTTTCGTGGGCAACTTTATCCAGGACTCCTCGGCCTTCTGCACCTATAAATACCCCTGCAGTGCAACGTACAGGGTCGTCCAGCATCCAGCAAAGGGCCAAAAGCTAGGGTTTTAGGTTTTTCTTCTAGGTTAGATTTTATTTCCCCCATTGTAAATTTCTATTTTCTTTTTGTAAAAACTGAGAGGAGATGATGTATTCATGGAGGAAGGGATCTACTTGTACTGATGGTGACAGTCGGTGTAAGTTCTATTTTTCCACCATTGTTTAATAATCAAATCGAGGTTTGCTTTTATTTTTGTATTGTTTTATTTTCTTTTCTTCTTATTTAATCTTGTGTATCTCAGTATTTACTTCCTTCTATTTGTTCTCTAATGTCTTGCCCACCATGAGAACCAACTGCTTCGAGAATACCTAGCCGAGGAAGAGCCCTTGATGGCCTATGGCGATGAACAAGTCTTCAAAGTTGCTTTTATTTCATAGTTAGGAAGGCGGACGATCCTATACGCCATGCTTGTACGCCTTCCAAGAAAAGGTAAATCATCGCAACGGTTCAAACGGTAAGCAGACTGAAGAGGTAAGTTTTTTTTTTCTTTTCTTTTCTTTTTAGATTAAATCATAACTTCTCCCAATTCTTTATTTGCCGACCCATTGTAAATACCACTTCCTTTCTAATTTAACTAATAAAAATAAAAACTTTAGAGAAACTTGCTTAACGCTTCCATCGCAGTCCCTCCCTGAGGATCACGACCCGCATAGCCCTGCTACCGCGGATTAGTATTGAGCACCTCGCACACCTTTAATTCTCAGATCTAATATTCATATTTTGTGTGCAGGAAAACTCGATCAACAAATTGGCGCCGTTGCCGGGGAGGGACGGTAAGTTATTCTCTAATAAAAAAATTTATTAACTAATTCTTTTATTCTTTTCTGTTTGCAGGTTTGGAGAACAGGAAACAGAAACATAGCAGCAGCAGTGGACATACAGCTATTCTGTGCCTCTGCCCTCGAAGGCAGAGCACCAGAACCTACTGTATTGCCGCGGATCCGCGGCCAGAGCCGCGGAAACGCGGCAACAGTAGAGAACTACTGATTGATCTTTTTGCAGGTTGCTGCAAATTGTAAATTCTGTTTACTGCTCTATTCTGTTTTGTTCTGTGATATACCTGTAAATTGCTAATAATTCAACAGTAAATTATTTGTTGTTAAAAATAAAAATTGATTAGACGTTTGCATATTAGGCACGTGTCTTTTCAATATATTTATTTTTACTGTTGAAGAGTGCTGGAGCAAGGTACGTACGCATTGCATGTAGAATAGGACTCATCTCTTGGTTGATTTTCTGCTTTGAGTGAATCTTATCTACTTATCTTGTACACTTGCACTAATTCATCTTAAGAGCATAACCCATTAACAAGATAAGGTGGGGATTTCATCACCCTTCCTTAGCCCAAAAATCATATCCCAAGCACTCACTAACCCAAGCCTAACTTAAAAATTAGTAGACGTTGGCCCTAGGGACATCTCGGACTCAATAGGAGATTATCCTAAGGGGGAACAGTGCTGGAAGTTGACTCTTGTCAAATCAGTGTCTAGGAAAGGGATTGAGGGCCGAAAGCCCGAAGATTGGTGGTTATTTAATTAAGGAACGTCTTTGACGGAAAACCTCCCACCACTCTTGCCCTGACCTGGCTGATTAACTTGTGGTCAAAGTCTGCACCCTACCTCCCGTGGACAGTCTAACCAGTTAGGAGTCGTCTAGGTCATAGGTCTACCCTAACTTAGGTTAGAATTTTTCTTTTTTATTTGTTTATTTGTTTGTTTTCTTTTTTTGTTTGTGTTGTTGTGATATGGCATATAATAATTTTTCCAACTTTAATCCATATTACACACCTAACTATTTTTCGGATATTACCAACCCGGCATATCATAACTTTGACCAATCTAGTGTGCCGGAATGGTCTTATCCGAATGAATATAACCCATGGCCCCCATCTTACGACCATAATTTTCATACTTTCAACTCTTCACAGAGTCAATGGGGATTCAATACCCCTGAGCCATATGGTCAACCACCTGTTCAACCATTATCTTCATACACGTCTTTTCCCACATCACCAATGTTTCAGTCCTCCAATGATCCATTCAATGGGTTAGAAGAAAAAGTGGATCGTTTACAAGAGATAATGAATGATCAAATTTCTAGACTTTCAAACATTCTTGAACTTACCAACCAAGTTGATAGGAACCAAGAATCATTCTACCTAGAAGACCTTGATCAAAATTCAATTTCATCACATCAATATGAACTGGACCAATCCCAATCCTTGGACAAATTGGCTAGTCTTAATTTCAATGAGATTGAATTAGATGTGAATGTGAACCCGATCCCCAACTTTGCGATTCAGTTTCCATCTTCGAATCTATGTTGACTCCAGTATCCTTACCCAATTTGGACCAACTTTCTGAGCCAACATTTATTCCGGTACCCATAGATTATGAAATTGAATCACCCATTTTTGATGATCATCATATTGAACTTGACCAATTTCATACTTTTGAAAGTCCCATGGATAAATTGACAAGTTCTGATTTTTATAACATTGAACCCAATGAGATATGTGACCTAGATTCTCAAATCTGTGATCAAGTTCAAATTCCCGAATCATTATTGACTCCTGTTTTGTTACCCGACTTAGGTAATCTTTTAGAGTCAGTTTTGATTCCCACACCTATCATTCCTGAACTTGAATCACCAACATTGAGTCACATGCCATTGTGGGAAGATGATTGTGGATTTGAGCTTAAACTTATTGATTTGGACCCACTTCCTGAACTTAGCCCGACTCCTGAGCCCTTACTTGATTTGAGCTTCTTCCCTGAGTCGGTATTCGTTCCCACACCCATAATTCCCATGTCCAAGTCAATCATTCCATCTTTTCACACTCCATTTTGGGACAAGGAGGTTGACACAATTGACTCTGAAAATTATTATGAAATTTGGAAATTTGATGGGGTGACAACTTTAAAAAATGATTATACATATATTTTCGTGGGTTATACAAGAAAAATTTTTGGTGGGTTCCTTCATGAACTACTACATTATCTTGATTGGGTAGCAACGCTTGGCCCAATTAGACCACCTCCGGAACCACCACCTTAAGGTAACTTTCACCTTCCCTTGTTCTGTTTCATGCATATATGCATTCATTCATACATTGAGGACAATGCATGAGATAAGTGTAGGGGGTGGGCTTTACTAACATACTAACATAAGTAGAAACTAATAAAAATTTGCTAATAAAAAAAATTAAAAAAAAAATTATTATAAAAAGGACAGTATTTTGCCTTATTTTTTGAAAGAAATCTAAGTTAGTTTTAAGGATTAGGAAAATCATGATTAGGATTTCTAAAAACTTGGTCAAAATAAATAAATTGTTTAAATTTTTAGGTATAGGAGAGAAATTGAATAAGTAATTAGTCTTGATTTTTACCTTAATGAAATATGCATACCAAATGCATATCTAGGATTCTAAGACAAAGACCTTGTGCCTCATATAAAAAAATAAATAAATAAAAAAATAAAAAAAATCACCAATTAAGCTGATACATGTACCTCAAGAAGCATAAGTATTCATGCCTAAAGGTGAGTAAATAAAATAAAGTCCTTAATTTTGGGGCCTAGTTCACTCGAATTTGAGTCCGTGGGTGTTTTCTCACCTGGTGCCCTAAAGCCAACCGGTTGGGGAGTCATCGACTTTAAGTTCGCTACATGGGTGGATTAGAAAGCCTAAGAAAACTGAGAAATATTATACATGTATTAACACATCTATTAGTCAATTAGTTAGGTATGAGGGCCTCAAGAAGCCTTGATACTTATACGAAAGAAAATTAGATGAGTTATACATGCCAAAATATATATATATATATATATATATATATATATATATATATATATATATATATATATTAACACATCTAATAGTCAATTAGTTAGGTATGAGGGCCTCAAGAAGCCTTGATACTTACACGAAAGAAAATTAGATGATGTTATAAAAATAATAAAGAGGCATGAGAGTCCTAGTTAAGGAATTGCTAGTAAAAACATAAGGATGCATATGATTTTTGGTAACAAAAAAGACTATATTAGAAATTCAATTTTAATTCTTACCTAAAATGGAAAACAATTAACTTTATTAAGACTAAGTTTAAAGAATGAATAAAAATGAGGATCCTAAAACTTATAGACTACTTAGTCTCTTCAATAATAATTCAAATATTTTCCTTTTTATGGATTTTTGTGGGTGCAATCCGCTGAAAACCCTCACGAGACAACACTCGTCCTCTAGGGTAACCTAGAGGTTTAACGGCTTGTTGCACGTGCTAAGTGCAATCGTGATTCCTACGAAAGTGAGTTAGGTTAGATTAACTTTTCATTTCTTTTTCTTTTTCTTTGTTTTTACTCGAGGACGAGCAAAAAGATAAGTGTGGGGGTGTGATTGGTAGTCAAAAGTGCATTTTTATCATAACATTTACCATCACATTTTCATATTTATTCATTTAATTCTGCACAATTATTAATAATTTATAATTTATTGTGTGCAGGCCTCGAATTATTATTTTAATAATAAATAAAGCTTAATGAAGCCCAAAAGCCCACAGTTGAAGCCCAGGTGTAAAAGTGCAAATATCAATTGTCAAAGTGCAAATACACAAAGGGTTAAAGTTGCAAATATCAAAGATGAGGGAAGGATAGACTTCTACCCAACCCTAAACTCTTGCAGATGAGAATGAAAAGAGTGTAGAGATAAGGAAATTCGTTTAAAAGAGATTGGGAGAATTCAAAATCTAGGTAACTTGATTATCAAGTTATCTCGAAATCCCAATATGAAGAGCCAGGATCATACTTCCAGAAGCATGCGCCCACATGGACGGACCAGGAGAGGCCACGCGCCAAAGCGCGTGGCCAGACGTCATACTTTTGCCGCAGAATTGCGGCAAAAGCCGCAATTCTGCGGCACTTTGAGCTTATCCAGAAACCAATTTTCGTGGGCAACTTTATCCAGGACTCCTCGGCCTTCTGCACCTATAAATACCCCCTGCAGTGCAACGTACAGGGTCGTCCAGCATCCAGCAAAGGGCCAAAAGCTAGGGTTTTTAGGTTTTTCTTCTAGGTTAGATTTTATTTCCCCCATTGTAAATTTCTATTTTCTTTTTGTAAAAACTGAGAGGAGATGATGTATTCATGGAGGAAGGGATCTACTTGTACTGATGGTGACAGTCGGTGTAAGTTCTATTTTTCCACCATTGTTTAATAATCAAATCGAGGTTTGCTTTTATTTTTGTATTGTTTTATTTTCTTTTCTTCTTATTTAATCTTGTGTATCTCAGTATTTACTTCCTTCTATTTGTTCTCTAATGTCTTGCCCACCATGAGAACCAACTGCTTCGAGAATACCTAGCCGAGGAAGAGCCCTTGATGGCCTATGGCGATGAACAGGTCTTCAAAGTTGCTTTTATTTCATAGTTAGGAAGGCGGACGATCCTATACGCCATGCTTGTACGCCTTCCAACAAAAGGTAAATCATCGCAACAGTTCAAACGGTAAGCAGACTGAAGAGGTAAGTTTTCTTTTTCTTTTCTTTTCTTTTTAGATTAAATCACAACTTCTCCCAATTCTTTATTTGCCGACCCATTGTAAATACCACTTCCTTTCTAATTTAACTAATAAAAATAAAAACTTTAGAGAAACTTGCTTAACGCTTCCATCGCAGTCCCTCCCTGAGGATCACGACCCGCATAGCCCTGCTACCGCGGATTAGTATTGAGCACCTCGCACACCTTTAATTCTCAGATCTAATATTCATATTTTGTGTGCAGGAAAACTCGATCAACAATGTGATATTAACTTGATAGGAGTAGGATGATTTCTGTGGACTTGCCAATCCACGGATGAGAATGACAAGTGAAGTTTTCACCCCCACAGAGGATTATGACTAAGTATTCATCAAAGGTTTAGTATTAACGTAATTAGGACTCAGCTGGGGATTTGATGGAAACACTGTTAAAGGTATAATATTAACCTAACAATGCTTTTAGGTGGACCTGCCATTCTATTGACGAGAATAACATGTAAGACTAGACCCTTTGGAGATTTAGGAAAATTTTACCGTTAGAGATGTGATATTAACTTAACGGTTTGGATTAAATCTTGTCAAAGGTGTGATATTAACTTGACAAGGATGCGAGCTAGAGGTGTGATGTTAACTTAGCTCTGCAAGAATTTCAGTTTCATTTGAGAAAACTGAAAATGTCACTGTCATAGGTATAGTGTTAAACTTGACAGTGGAGGTAATGCTAGAGGTGTAATTTTAAACTTGGTATTAGTCATCTCGACTTCGATATGAAAGTTCGAGAGAAAGTCATTGTCATAGGTGTATTATTGAACTTAACAATGAATTGGATGCTAGAGGTGTGGTGTTAAACTTAGCATCGCTCATCCCAGCTTTGATATGAAAGCCTGAAGAAAAGTCATTATCATAGGTGTATTGTTGAACTTACAATGAACTGGATGTCAGAGGTGTGGTATTAAACTTAGCATCGCTCATCCCAGATTCGATATGAAAACAAGTGACTGTCAGAAGTTTAATTTTGAACTTGACAGCAACTTAATCACTGTTAGAGGTGTAGTGTTAAACTTAATAATAATTTGTCAGAGGTGTAGTGTTAACATGACAATAATTGATTTGCTATATGAGCAATTTTAAGGACTTATCATTTTATTGATGAGAATTGACAAGTGGAGTTTGAAATGTCAGAGGTGTAATTTTAAACTTGACAAGAATTGATTTGCGATAGGAGCAATTTTGAGGACTTGTGACTCCATGCAAGGGAGAGACAAGCGAAGTTCGTACTCACTGGAAAGTATTAAAACTTTTAATTATTAGAGGTGTAGTATTAAACTTAACAATGATTGAGTCTGTAGACCTACCACCCTATGGAAGAGAATTGGTAGGGGATTTTGGTGGAAAATAAAATAAATCGTCAGAGGTGTAATATTAACGTGACAATCATTGATTTTCCAGGGACATGAGAGGTTCGCCGTTAGAGGTGTAATATTAATATGACAGTGGAGATTTTAAATAAGTTTCATTGTCAGAGGTTTAATATTAACTTAACTGAATTCGCTGGGTATCGTGGAATCTGGCTTGTTAGAGGTTTATTGTTAACATAACAAGTCTCAGCTCATTTCACTGGAGAAATACACACAGGTATTTTTGTGGCCCTACCATTCTGTGAAAGAGAATTGGTAGGAGATTTTGGAGAAGAGGATGGGACCAAGTCCCTTAGGATTTTTAGCAAACCCTCAGCTATCAACGGATTTGGTATGCCTTTACCAACTACCGTTTGAGTTGGGCTAGCCATGCTATTTCCCTCAGCATGATGAGTTGTCAAAGACGCATATTGGACTTAAAAGTCAAAATTTTCTCTATCCTTAGCCTTCGGAGGCGTCGAATGTCCATAGGTGCACTAGAGAAGAGTAACAAGATTAAAATTGAAGTTTTGCATTTTGTTTCTTCTTCAGTATTTACATCATGCATCATGATGATCGGCTCGACATTGATCAGCCGTGATATGATCCAGTGAAGGAAGAAAGAAGCTTTTCTTTGACGTTCTTCCACATATCTTGGATCTGGAGTTTTGATCAGAGGTGTAGTATTAACCTGATCAGAAGAAGAATGCTATCAAGAATAGTATTTTTTCAATAATTTGTCGTTGATTGGCATCATGAGTGTATCACCGTCTAGGGTTATAGGGCGGTATGCTACATTTGAGTAGACTGACTCCACTACAAATGGTCCTTCTCATTTGGGCTAAAATTTTCCTTTGGTATTATGCGTCATCACCATGGGTCTTCTGACGACTAAGACGAGGTCACCTTCTTGAAAGTCTGCTCTTTGACTTTCTTGTTGAATGCTCTAGTAATTCGAGCTTGATAGAGCTTGATTTGCTGTTGAGTTTGCAGTCGTTTATCATCCAAAGCCTCCAGCTCTTGGATTCACAGTCGATACTTCTCCTCATTTGTTATCTCTGCTATCAAGGCGACACGCAGAGATGGGATTTGGATTTCTAATGGGAGTACAGCTTCACACCCATATACCAAAGAAAATGGTGTAGCTTTCGTCGGGGTTCAAACCGTCGTGCGATAAGCCCATAGCCATTCACCAATTTGTTGTCCCAGTCACGTTGGCTTTTCGAGATGAATTTCTTGAGATGTTTTTCAATAGTCTTGTTGAAAGTTTCTGCAAGGCCATTAGCGATTGGGTAGTATGCTATTAAAGACACGCTCTGGATTTTGAACTTGTTGCAGAACCTTTAAAAGGTTTGGCTGACGAACTAGGGCCCGTTATCATGGACAATTCGTCATGGCACGCCAAAGCGATAAATGACGTGATGTTTAACAAATTTGATCACATCAGATGTCTTTACCTCCCTCAAGGGGACAACTTCAGCCCATTTATAGAAGTAATCAGTTATGGCTAGGATGAACCGATGTCCTTTAGATGAAGGTGGGCTGATAGGACCAATCACATCCATTCCCCACATTTCAAATGGCCAGGTAGAAGTTGTAGAGTAAAGATGTCCTGGTGCTTGATGGATGAAATCACCATAGACCTGACAGGCATGACATCGCTTGGCGTAAGCGATGGCATCAGGGATCATCTTTGGTCAATAATATCGTAGTCTTCGGAGTCGATCTCCAAGTTTCGGATCAGGCTGATGAGCTCCACACATACCGTCATGCGCTTCTTTGAGTACTTCATGTGCCTCCTTCTGTGACAGGCAGCGGAGGAGGATCCCATCAAGCGATCGGCGATATAGTGCTCGCGTGATCGCATTATAGTAGAATTTAGAGGCTTTCCTTCTAACAGCAGCCGCCTCTTTGGAGTCATCAGGAAAGATGGTGTATAATGCATAGTCGATGTACGGGAATCGCCAGTCCCTGAGTTTTGGACCTGTTGAAGTCTCTAGAGCTTCTTTGACTTGACGATCTCCTGTCGGCTTTTAGTGGTCTTCAAAAGCAAATCTTGAACAATACAGGTCATGGCTATAAACGAGTATTTTCTCTACCACTCTGGCGGGAAGAGCCTAGGATGCAGCGAGAGATGCCAGTGTATCTGCATGCGCATTTTGCTGGCGAGGTATATGGTTGATGTAAAAGTTTCTGAACCTCTCGGCTATGTAAATAGTTACGTTATAATAGGGTACTAAGTCTTCATGTCTGACTTCGTACTCCGGGCGAACTTGGTTAACGACGAGCTTTGAGTCACCGTATGATTTGAGATTTTTAACGCCAATCTCATCGGTGATTTGCATCCCGATCAAGAAGGCATTGTATTCCGCTACATTGTTGGAACATGGCTCGGTTAAAGAGAATGCACGAGGGATAACATAGTTCTGTGGGGAGACAAGGACTACCCCCACTCCTGCTATGACATTCCCTCGTGGGCCCGCTCTTAATGCACCGTCGAAGAAGAGTTGCCATCCTATCCTTCGAAAGATGTCTGGGTCAAACAAATTTCAGGGACCTCGTCTGGGAGATCTTTATAAAGTTTGGTCATTCTTAGATCTGGATGCTCACCGAGGAAATCTGCCACCGCTTGTCCCTTCACGACTTTTTGCGGTAGGAATCACACCTTATATTGGGAGAGCAATATGCCCCATTTCTCTAGTCGATCATTTAGTGATGATGGCTTTATCATAAGCAACCTTAAAGTATTGACTTTTGATATGACATGTATAGTTTGGCCCACCAAGTAGTGTCGTATTTTCTGGACGGCGAACACCAATGACAAACATTCCTTTTCGATCAGGTTGTACCGATGTTCGGCTCCGATCATAGTTCTACTCAGATAGTAAATTGCCTGCTCATGTCCCTGATCATTATTCTGGGTTAGAAAAGCTCCTAAGGAATGATCCATCGCTAGAATGTATATCAGGAAAGATTTTCCTGACACCGAAGCTGTAAGGACGGTGGTTGCGTAAGGTATCATTTGATTTTCTCGAACGCTTGTTGGCAAGCATCGTCCCAAATGAATGAAACGCCCTTCTTAATTAATCTGGTGAAGGGTTGGCATCTTCCCGAGAGATTTGAGATAAACCTCCGGATGTATGCTAATCGCCCTTGCAATCCTCTAAGCTCCCTGAGATTCCTTGGAGGTTGAATTTCCTAGACAGCGTAGACTTTCTCTGGGTCAAGGTGGATTCCTTTGGATGTCACAATAAATCCTAAGAACTTACCGCTGGCTACCCTCAGGAAAGATTTAGTGGGATTCATCTTCAACTGATGCGCCCGCATGATATCGAATACTGTCTTCAGATCTGCTATGTGATCGCCCTTGACACGGCTTTTTACTGCAATGTCGTCGACGTAACATTCTACGGTTTTACATATATGCTTGTGAAAAATTGCATTCATAGCTCTCTGGTATGTTGCCCCCGCGTTCCTTAATCCGAAGGGCATGACAGTATAATAACAGTATATCCCCAATAGTGTCCTAAAAGATATATGCTTTTTATTATCAGGGTACATCTTGATTTGATTGTATCCCAAGAACCATCCATGGAGGACATCCGTTAAACCTAAAGGTGTTGTCGATCATGACATCCGTGATTGGAAGGGAAAATTCATCTTTAGGACATACCTCATTTAGATCGCGAAAATCAATGCAAACCCGGATCTTCCCATTTTTCTTGGTATCGGGGATGATGTTGCTACCCAATCAGGGTGTTGTTCCTCCCTGATGAAATCAGAGTCTATAAGCTTTTTGACTTCCGACTGGATTGCTTTCATTATTTCTAGACGGAATCGTCATTGCTGTTGTTTGACTGGTTTGCGTCTGAATTATTGTTGAGGCGATGCATAGCCACTTGAGGATTAAGCCCAGGCATATCCTCGTAATTTCAAGCGAAAACATCTATATACTCCCGCACGAAAGATATTAGATCTTCCTTCTCGGAGGGTGATAAGCTTTCGCTTATAAATATGGGCTTAGGATTTGTCTCATCTCTCAGATTGATCTGGGTGACCTTGTCCTCTGTGGGTGGTTCACATTGTTCGAAGCGGATATCCCAGAGACCATTTAGGTGTTTGACCCCAGGATCTGTATCTGACTGGATCATCTCGTCATCTCCATCTTCCGGGTGGCTCGTTGAAACTATGTTTACTGAAAGTTCTTTGAAGATGTTGCCGACACTGACATCTAACTCTCATGATGATGTGCCTGACGAGCGGTAGTGATATAATGACTCTTTAGACTCAGAGGCCGACGTGATTGGAGTTAACACATAGCCCAACCCCCTGCGAGTTCGATGGAATAATCAAGGGTCTTCCCTTTTGGAATGAAGGATCGAAGCAGCGTTCTCCTTCCTTTGCCAATGTTCAAATAAGGACCATTTGTTAGGTTGTACCCCATGTTCTCCATCATTCTGAGTACATTTTGTCTCATAATGAGATAATTGATGAGATTCATCATCGCTTTCAGAGCCTTCACGAGTCATTGATTTGGACTCGACTTTTCCAAAAATGATTGGTCTTTGGCCTTTGCGTCTTGCTGGGACCATGAATAACGATCCTTGCGCACAACTGACATCTTGATACACCGTGAGGGATGACCTCACCGGTACATGCAATGATGTCAGAGCATCTATTGCCGACCAGGGGTCATCACCCACATCGGTACTAGTGTCCGACGGTATAGAATCAATAGCAAACACAGAAAAGTAAGTCAAATCTAACCCTTCATTAATATACCACTCGCCTACATCAATGGCGGGGTTATTGACATCGAGCTTATTAATGCTCGTTACAAGTGGGTTCAATTCCCAAAGGCACTCTTCTTCCGCCTCTGGTTCAGTGTCAGCTTCATTACTGAGTATGGTTCCTCTAGCTGTGGATTCTCGTTCATCTTCAGAAAATTCTGGTATAGTAGGGAGTCTGTGAAATAGTTCTCTACTCCCTTGAACGGATGCCTTTCGGCGATCAACTTTTAGACTTTCCCACTTCCGTCGATATATTTCATGACTTGATGGAGAGTGGAGGAAGTTACGATGAATCCATGGTCGTCCCAGCAGCAAATTGTACGAAGTGTCAGCTTCAATCACATAGCACGTCACTTCAGATCTCAGGTCCCAAATCTAACATTTGAGTTTGATCTTCCCCATTGGGCGTATACCATTAGCGTTGAAACCATAAATGATAGTTTGGGTGGCGCTCAATTGGTGGGTGGGGATCCCTAAGTACTGCATGACCCGGCGAGGCATAATGCTCAACGCGGATCCTGAATCTACCTAAATGCGACTCACTTCAGGCGATCCAATATACCCTGTGAAGTACAAGGGCCTACCATGTTTCCCCTTGACCTGCATGTTGTCTGGCGTGAAGATAATGACGGGGGCATTTTGAGAGGCATGGAGACAGTCTTCCTTATTTTTCTCCTGTGGTCCAGCCAGGATCTGGGTCATGAAGACGTCAGCATCGGATAGAGCTTCTCTCAGAGCTTCTCTTGTTGACTTTGATAGTCTTAGGAGCTCGTAAAGAGTGATTCCTAGCCGGGATGTTGGCCAGTTAAGCCAATACATTAAAGCAGTAAGGCGCTGGAGTTCCTTCTTCTTTGTCCTTCGGGAGGGCCCTGGCGTACCGAAGCTCCTTTTACTTCTCCACAGGTTGCATCACGGATGCTTGGTTGGCTCTAAATTAGGTCCAGGCGGATTTGCCACCAACTCGTCGTATTTAATTAAGTACGACTGTCCCGAATGAGTTTCGGCCACGAGTCGCACATTCAGTTCTACGGCAAGGACAATTGTATCCACCCCTGAGTCAATTAGAGAGGGGACATCGGTTTCTGTTTCCCGGGAAGAGGCACACACCATATTGCAGGGCAAAACTTTTGTTTTGCCTTTGGACTTCCTGTTGGTAGCAGTAGTCTACTGTTGGCCTTTCATAAGGTCGGGATGAACCCACATAATTTCTCTCTGAGGCGTAGAAACAGGCACAAGACCTTTCTCTTGCTGGTGATGCGGGTATGTATTGATCATCCTTAGTTCCCCTTTCGGGATGGGAACTACTCCGGCCGGAGTTGGAAGCTGGTTTCAGAACTGAAGAAATGACGTCATGTTAGCCGTCACTTTCTTCTACTCTTGACGGAGCTTGAGCACTTCTGCATCAATCGATGTTGAAGAATATCTTTGAAGATATAACAACTCTTGGTGGGGTGCCCCAGCATCCTATGATACAAGCAGTAGTTGGGATTGTCGGTCATGCCGACTTTCTCAGGACGTCTAGATTCAGGAAGCTTCAATCTGTTGCTCTTGTTGAGTAATTTAAACAACGAATCGACGTGCTCGTCCTTGAAGGAGTATTACCTGTTGGCGCGCGGCTGACTCGAAGAACCACCCTCTCTGGTCGGCTGAGGTTTAACGGGAGATTTTTTCTCTATTGTCAATGTGTCTTTCCTTTTAATTGGAAAGATACTTCAGGCGCGCACTTTGTTAACTTTTCGGGTCTGTGCTTATTTTTTCTGCCCTAACCCTGGAGACAATCTTTTCAGTCTATTACCTTGCTAGACCAACTGCTTCCAAGTGCGACTTTCAGCAACTCCTATCTGGGTTAAGAGTGAGGTTTGCAAATTATGATGGCATGTTTCTACCAGGGTAGCCTGGGTCATACCGCTAGGGCATCAGAGTGCCATGTTTTGAAATCTTTCTACAAATGCTTTGATCGACTCTCCTTTTCGTTGCTTTGTTGCCAGGAGAGTTCGCATGGTAACCTTTGAGTCGTCTTCGAAGAAGCGTATAAGGAAAAGCTTCTCCAAATCACCCCAATTTTTGATGGAGTCTTTAAGGAGTTTCATGAACCATTCAAAGGCGAGTCCCTTTAGAGTACTGATGAACAAATGTGCCAAGATGGCATCATTTGCTACTATGTTTCTTGTCTGAGACTTGAAATAGTAGATATGTTGGTTCGGGGACCCCTTACCGTCAAAGGCTTGTAGGGTCGGATCTTTAAATTTGGGAGGGTACAGGACAAGATCCCATTCTGCCTGATATGGCTAGACCACTCTTGCTTCTTGGAGGCCTTTTCGATTGATAAGGGCTTCCAGATGCTGCTCTAATTTATTCATTCTTTTAGAATGAGTACCCCCATTCTCTGGATTGCCTCCCTCTTCAGATGAAGACTTAGACAACTCAAAGTTGGACTGTTTCTTCTCTTCTATGTGCATAGAAGATGAACTCTCCCTTCTTTCCGCTTGCCTTTAGACTTTTTAGAAGAAGTTTTGGCATTCGACTTCTTCTTGTCTTCAAGCAACTGGGCAACCATCTATTTAAGGGCATCGATAGATTCTTGTTGCGCGAATCATATCGAATTGTTCCCTCTGGGCATGGGCTTGCTGTTCTAAATGCCTGGTCGTTTCCTCAGGAGTGTTTGCCATATACGCAAAGGCTTCCTTCTCTACAGAAGAGTTCGAGGCCTGTGATTCTGCGATGGTAGAGTGTGATTCACTTACTTTAATGCCCCGAGCTAGGGCACTGTAGTCAACCGGGGCTACCGCACCAGTCCGAGTATGCCGGTACACTCCTTCTGGTTCCGTTTCAGACTCGTCAGAGCTGACTGTCGGTTATTTTCCCCTACTTCTGCTTGGCGTAGTGCTTGGACCTACCATGTTTGCAGTGACTTCAGGATACTCCGCATCAGATAAGGTTCCCCTTTTGTAGGAATGATGCCTTTTGGCTGATTGGAAGGTTGAGGTTAATCGTCTGAATACCGACTGCTTGCTTATATGAGAGTTGTAACGGCATTCAGAGAGCATTGTCGTGACGAGCCGTTCACAGCAACAGGATGGAGTGATCTAATTGTTGGCCCAAAGGCCATTATCCCGGTTATTTTGATGATAGCAAAACATATTTAGTTATGTATTTAATAATCTTGTTTAAAAAGATTTCAGGCTCAAGAAATAGGTTTTTGACGACTCCACTAAAAGACTCACACATTTGGAGTTCGCCCAAGTTTTGCATTCCCAAACCAAAGCACATAGGAAGCTTCGGGAATATGACGTTGAAGAAAAGATCAAGAACAAGTCAAGACTTTGCTAAAGATTCAAGATTTGTATTTTGATTTTATTTTAGATATTTTGTCAAAGCTAGATATTAGAAGTAGAGATATGGGATTATCACACACACACACCTCTTAGCTAGGTTCATGGCTTCAAAAAGATTTTCAAATTCCATTTTCTAACTTAGATCTAAAGAGAACATATTTTGGAAATATGATTTTCAGAAAAACAATAGTTTTGGAAAAACAATTTTTATGGAAAAACAAGGTTCTATCAAAAGGATTTTTATCAAACTATTTTAACATGATAGAAGTATGACACATGCTCATACTCTATGTTTTTACAAGTTCCAAAAATCCTACCCAAGACCCAAAACCAAAAACCCAAGATTTTCTGGTTCTGGAAGTTCTGTTTTTCAGAACTCACAGTGACCGGTCGACCGACCCGGTCGACCGATGTGCACAATACTGTGCACGTCTATATCAGTCGACCGACCCGGTCGACCGATGTTCACTTGCCTTCACAGGAGTTTTCGGTCGACTGACCCGGTCGACCGATGAGCCCCAACGGTCACATTTTTGACCGTTGGCGGTCGACCGACCCGGTCGACCGGACTCTGTCAAAAGTTCTGACAGATCCAACAGCTATTTTTTCTGACTGTTTTCTCTTTTGGGATTTGGTATCAGCGAATTTGTGAGGCTGTTTTTGACCCCTATAAATAGTGGGTCACCTCATATTGATTAGACAACTATTGCAAAATATTTCATAAGAGTTTTACAAAGATTTTTAAAGCTTTCCTTCATAAAAGATTTTCCAAAGCCTAAATTCCCAACACCCAACTTGTAGCCTATTCCTCTAGCTTCTCTCTAGATTTTGCACACCACAATCCCAAGCTTTACATCTACATATTTGGTTCTAGGATTGTGCAAGTGAGCTTTTGTAAAGTGATCAAGTGTGATCACTCATTTCTTCTTGGAGTGAAGTTGTAGAGGCATCGGCCTCAAGGGAGCTAGTGAGCTTCGGGTGGTGTTGCGGCATCACAAGTGTAAGGGACAAGTGTGTCCTTGTATTGGCGATCCGGTGGGATCAACGATAGTAGTGCAAATCCTTCAAGTGTGAAGGCGGGGACGTAGAGCGTGGCTCGAACCTCGGAAACACATCCTTGCGTTTGCGTTTGATCAATTTTCTCTAACTCTACTCCTTTCAATTCTTGCACCTTAATTGTTGTATTTATTGCAAGTATTTATTTGTGCTATTTGTGTGTGAAAGTTTTAATTCCGCAAAATTTCCATATTTCATATAGCCATCATCTATTCACCCCCCTCTAGGTGATTTCAATTGGTATCAGAGCCTAACCCTACAACTTAGGTCTAACAACCTTAGGGAGATCCATATTTGGCTATATACATTTGTGTTGCATTTACATTTGCTTGTGCATTCATGGCATCCATGGACTTTTCTAGCATTAAATCCCCACCCAAGTTTGATGGTTTAAACTTCCCCATTTGGAAGGTGAAAATGAATCTCTTCCTTAAATCCCTAGGAGTTAGGGTAGCTAGGGCCATTACCAAAGATTTTATTGAACCCACTAGTGATGAGAGCACATGGTCCGAGGATACTTCCAAAGACTATGAGGCTAATGCTAGGGCACAATATGCATTGACCCAAGCATTGAATGAAGATGACCTTGCACGCATAATAAATTGTAAATCCGCATTTGAGGTTTGGAACATACTCATTGTGACTCATGAGGGAACGTCTCAAGTCAAGAGAGCCAAAGTTGACTTGCTACGTTCTCAATATGAGAATTTCTATATGTTTGATAATGAGAGCATTGATGACATGCTCACCCGTTTTACAAAAATAACTAATGCTCTTTCTTCCTTAGGCGACAAGATTGATAATGATCAAAAGATAAGGAAGGTGATTAGAGCTCTTCCCAAAGCTTGGGAAGTCAAGGCGACCACACTCAAGGAACTCAACGACAAAGAGGAGATGGACTTCTCCGGCTTCATCGGAAATCTCAAGACGCATGAGATGGAGATGAAAGTTAGAGAAGAAAGGGAGGCACCAAAGAAGAAGACCATTGCCTTCAAAGTCGCTCCTACCATACACGAAGAGGATGACTCATCGGAAGATTGCGATGAGGATTTCGCCATGCTCATCCGGAAGGTGGGCAAGATGTTCTACAAGAAGGGACGGCAAAGTAACTTCCGAAGAGGGAAGCCTCAAGGAAGGTACGAGAAGAAAAGAGATGAACCCGGTCCTTACTTTCATTGCAAGAAGATCGGTCACCTAATTGCCGATTGCCCCGCTCTACAAGCAACCACATCCAAGAATGGGCAAAGAAAGAAGAAAGCCTTGGCCGCTACATGGGATGATTCGGAGTCGGAATCCGAAGAGGAGCACGACGCCGCCAACATGTGCTTCATGGCACAAGGAGACGACGCTTCTAAGGTAACATTTGATAACACTCTTGATGATGATGACCTCACTATGGATGAACTAGCACATTTCTTTGAGGAATTACAACATAGATATGAGATTTCGCAATCTCATAATAAAAAGTTAAAAAGGGAAAATGAGTCTTTGAGAGATAAGATTAATATTATTGAAAAAGAGAAAAATGAGTTATCTAGTTCTTTTGAAAAATTGAAAAATGATTTTGATAAATATAAGGTAGCTAATAAAGGAAAAACCCCCATGATTTCTAATGATAAAAATGTTTTTGTTGAAATTCAAAAACGTGTTGATTCTTTAGATAAAACTTTAAAGAAATGCGCATTTGATTTTAACAAGCTTGCATCTAAATTTCCTAAGGGAGTAGCTCAAGGGAAACATGTTCATCATAAACACTCCACACATAAACATGCACACACTCATAACCATGCTTTTATGTACAATAGTGGTAGAATTTATATTTGCACACATTGTGGCCGCAAAGGCCATTTAGAAAAATTTTGCTATGCTAAGAACAATCTTAAGAATAAATTTGTTTGGGTTCGCCCTGGATCTAACCCCAAAGGACCCACTAAGATTTGGGTACCAAAAGAGCCACCAAATTTAAATGATACAGGTATAGGTGGATCTACACCCTCCAAGACTTAGGAGGAGGTGGTGCCCGGGTGGTTGATGCATCGGAGCTTAAAGAACAAATCATGCATGCATCGCTATCGTGGAGGCACCTAATTTTGGAGATTGCCCGTAAATTGGTAACATCTCCATTTAAGAGTTTAATTTTGTATATACAATTGCTATAGGATTGCTAGTTTAATTTTATGCCTCATTGATACATGATTAGTATAAACTTGCAACTCTATCATGATTGTATATGCCATGTTAAGTTTTTGATTTTTAGTCATGTATACATATGTATAATTGATAGTTTGCTTTTGTACTCTATTGCTATATGCTTGTATAGAACTACTTTTCTATCATGTTGTATATGTGCCTTATTTTTTTTGTTTCATGCCTTGTTTAATGTATGTCCACATGTGTAGGTTATTATTTGTGATTATATACTTGTATATACACATTATTTTCATAAATAAAAAAATATAAACATTTGTAAAATTTCCTATTTAAACAAACACCTTAAAGATGGCAATTGCACACCTCAACTCATTCAAGAGGAATCAAGAGGATGAAGTTCAGAACCCGTCACTGGGTATTCGGCTTCAACATCTTTAAAATCTTTGTTTAAATATAAAAAATAAAATTTAAAAGGGATTGCATGAATTTTGATGTTGTAATAACCTAATGAAGATTTAAAACCTGTTTGTGTTCCTATATGATTAATATATCATACCTATTTTGGACTACAAATTTACTTAAATTTTTTTTTTGGGCTATTTACTGTTAGCAGTTTTTTCAGGCAAAGCCGGTCGACCGACCCCTATAGCTCCGGTCGACCGACTCTGCCTGAGAGAAAATGTTTTATTTTTTCTGTGCTACCGGTCGACCGACCAGAATTCCGGTCGACCGATGCTGACCTGCTGTGGTCTCGGGATATTTCGGTCGACTGACCCGGTCGACCGATCTTATTTACAGAGCTCTCGGTTGGATTCGGTCGACCGGACCGGTCGACCGATCGTCGTGTTTTTGCCCTAATCTGCTATATATTTTCATTTTTTCTCTATCTCTCTCTCATTTCACTCAGCGACCGACGAACCCTATTTTTCCCCAAAAATTGATTTCTCTCCAATCCTTCAACCAAATCCAAATCTTTTTAAAACCCATCTCAAATCCTTCATTCTACTTCCGGATCTTCGATTTCAGCAACTTCCAACCACCGGATTCGGAGAATTTCAGGCTTTTCTGTCTAGGGTTTGGACTTTCTCAATTAAGGTAAAAATCAAATTTTGACTCTAATCTTCAATTCTTGCTTTGAAATCTATTATCTACTGTCATCTATCTAAGTTTCTAAGCTTCTAGATCGTGCCATATCTTGATTTCACTTAAAAATCAAATTTTTATTCATCATGCCTAAGAGATCTCGTACTGAGAAGGGAAAGGAAGTTGCACAACCTTCCTCCCAAGCTCCTAGACCCTCTCGCCCCTTTATAAATGATCTTGCAGCTGATAGATTCTCTCATCTCTCCACTAGAAATATCAATTCAGGGAGATTTGTAGCTATTCAGGATTTTGAACATCTAGGTATCCCTCAAATCTTGCAAAACAACAATCTAGTTGAGTTCTTGTCCATCAAGGAACAAGTCTACACCTCTCTTGTTCCTTACTTTTATGCCAATTATGAATTCGATGGAAATCGGATCACATCTAGGGTTTTAGGTAGAAACATCGACATTTCTATAGGTCGATTTGCTAGGATTCTGCATCTCTCCACTGGCGGAGCAGATGTGTACTCACATGATTTGCATGACTTTGAATTTCCGGAGGGTGAATCTTCACTCACCGCCTCTACTCTAATCCACGGGAATGACAATCCCGGCTTGGTTAGAAACGAGGTTGTAAGTAGATACACTCTTCAATCTCAAGTCCTTGCCAAGATTATCTTCTACAACATTGTCCCCAAACATGTTGAGTATAGCCATGCTAGGGGTTGTGTCCCTTTGATTATCTTTTGCCTGCTTAAAGGGATTAAGGTAAACTTTCCTAGAGTTATTGCGTCTCATATGGGCTCTGATCAGATCCGTACTGCGGGTAGAAGCTTGCCCTACGGCATGCATATCACCCATCTTCTTAGGGCCCTTGACTTTGATCTCTCCGTTGAAACTCCTTCCAATCCCCTGACCCACATCAATGGAGTTGTCCTGAAGATGATGGAAGCTCAGCTGTGTAGACACGCTCCTGTGCAACCACATTTCCTCCTGCTGGTCCTGGCTCATTTTCAGCACCAGGATCTTCTTCTTCTGCGGCACCTGCATTTCCTCCTGAGTTTCTTGCTCTTGTCTCTTCGGAGGTCCGCTCTCAGCTCGAGGCACATCAGGCCTTGGCCGAACAGCGCGACGCAGCCATTCGTGCAGAGTTAGATGCTCGTGCTCTTCAGGACGCTGCTTTTCGAGAGGAGGTCCGAAACGACATGTCTTATTTTGCTGACTCCATGAGATTCGTGGATGTTCAGTTTCAGGCCCTTTTCTCAAAATTTGACATGCTCGTTCCTGATCGGACTCCGACTGCTTGTCGACTCCCTGCCACCGGTCCTCCATTTCCTCCCAGAGCTCGCTCTTCTGTTCCACCACCGCGCACCAGAGTCGATGGCATGGATCCAGAGGAGGTTGCTTCTTCAGAGGAAGGTGGTGATGATGACGGAGACGGCGATGATGGTGATGATGGTGCTGAGGAGTGACCTCCCCTTTGATGATGTCAAAAAGAGGGAGAGTTATTTGGAGAGAGAGAGATATTTTGTGACACTTTGTTATTTTGTTATGTACTTGACATATTTTGTGTTGGACATCTTTTGCTTTGTCATGTATTTTTATTTTGTGTTGTGGACATGGATATGGTTATGTGTTTTATGTATTTATGTCATGTATGAGACTCATTTCCTTCATCTATGATATGACATGAGTATTTGGCATCTTTTGTTGGCATGGAAATAAAATGTTTATGATTATGATTTGTGATAATATGCCTGAGTATGATTTTTATATATATGCTTGTGTTGAGGGGGAGCTTCATTTGAAGACTCTACCCAAAATATCTTGTGATAACTACATATGTTTTCCCATCATCAAAAAGGGGGAGATTGTTGGCCCAAAGGCCATTATCCCGGTTATTTTGATGATAGCAAAACATATTTAGTTATGTATTTAATAATCTTATTTAAAAGGATTTCAGGCTCAAGAAATAGGTTTTTGACGACTCCACTAAAAGACTCACACATTTGGAGTTCGCCCAAGTTTTGCATTCCCAAACCAAAGCACATAGGAAGCTTCGGGAATATGACGTTGAAGAAAAGATCAAGAACAAGTCAAGACTTTGCTAAAGATTCAAGATTTGTATTTTTGATTTTATTTTAGATATTTTGTCAAAGCTAGATATTAGAAGTAGAGATATGGGATTATCGCACACACACACCTCTTAGCTAGGTTCATGGCTTCAAAAAGATTTTCAAATTCCATTTTCTAACTTAGATCTAAAGAGAACATATTTTGGAATATGATTTTCAGAAAAACAATAGTTTTGGAAAAACAATTTTTATGGAAAAACAAGGTTCTATCAAAAGGATTTTTATCAAACTATTTTAACATGATAGAAGTATGACACATGCTCATACTCTATGTTTTTACAAGTTCCAAAAATCCTACCCAAGACCCAAAACCAAAAACCAAGATTTTCTGGTTCTGGAAGTTCTGTTTTTCAGAACTCACAGTGACCGGTCGACCGACCGGTCGACCGATGTGCACAATACTGTGCACGTCTATATCAGTCGACCGACCCGGTCGACCGATGTTCACTTGCCTTCACAGGAGTTTTCGGTCGACCGACCCGGTCGACCGACCCGGTCGACCGGACTCTGTCAAAAGTTCTGACAGATCCAACAGCTATTTTTTCTGACTGTTTTCTCTTTTGGGATTTGGTATCAGCGAATTTGTGAGGCTGTTTTTGACCCCTATAAATAGTGGGTCACCTCATATTGATTAGACAACTATTGCAAAATATTTCATAAGAGTTTTACAAAGATTTTCAAAGCTTTCCTTCATAAAAGATTTTCCAAAGCCTAAATTCCCAACACCCAACTTGTACCCTATTCCTCTAGCTTCTCTCTAGATTTGCACACCACAATCCCAAGCTTTACATCTACATATTTGGTTCTAGGATTGTGCAAGTGAGCTTTTGTAAAGTGATCAAGTGTGATCACTCATTTCTTCTTGGAGTGAAGTTGTAGAGGCATCGGCCTCAAGGGAGCTAGTGAGCTTCGGGTGGTGTTGCGGCATCACAAGTGTAAGGGACAAGTGTGTCCTTGTATTGGCGATCCGGTGGGATCAACGATAGTAGTGCAAATCCTTCAAGTGTGAAGGCGGGGACGTAGAGCGTGGCTCGAACCTCGGAAACACATCCTTGCGTTTGCGTTTGATCAATTTTCTCTAACTCTACTCCTTTCAATTCTTGCACCTTAATTGTTGTATTTATTGCAAGTCTTTATTTGTGCTATTTGTGTGTGAAAGTTTTAATTCCGCAAAATTGCCATATTTCATATAGCCATCACCTATTCACCCCCCCTCTAGGTGATTTCACTAATTAACACTCCTCTTTTTTATCAAGTAATCTTTTAGATCTGTGGGAGGGGGATCAAAGAGATTAGCCTCGGGTTTTCAAGGATTTTTTTAGCTTTTGAGCGCCATCCTTGCGTCGCAACTCTGAAACGCAGTGTTCAAAAATGCGGAGCTCACGTTCTGTGGAACAGACGCGGCTTTCGCGTTTTGACTTTGAAATGTGGGTTCCGTACCTCTACTGAGAGAAGACGCGGACATCACGTTGCTGATTGTCGTGTTTGTCTAGCGACACTTGGTAAACGCGGAGTTTCTGGATCCCGCATTCGGTTGTAGAAACGCGGGTCTCATGTCTCTGAGAAGAGGTACGGACCTCGCGCTGTTGAACGTCGCATTTGAGAGGTGGGTCTCAGAAATGCAAACCTTTTGGGCTTCACATTTTGGCCTCCATATGCAGACTTCGCGTGTCTGACATAGCTCGAAGGAGACTCGGGCCTGAGCCTCGCATTCTGCGTCTGCTGGACAGATGGTTATTCCAGCTTCTTGCGTCTGTAATTGACGTGCGCGTCGCCTCTGTCGACATTCGACGTTCCGGTTACACCGCACGGTTGTTGAGAATCCCTGGTAACCTGGAGCTGAAGAATATGACGGGCGTGAGCGGGCTGACCATCAACAACGTCGACCTCGCGGGTCTCGGGGGAGACGTTGACGCGGGCCTTACGTGTGATACTTCCGGCCATGATGTTCTTCGCACAGACCACATTCGGGAAAGTCTTCGAAGGGACCTGAGAGTGGATCTCTGAGGAGACTTTATGGTACTACCGTGCCCTAGGGCTCTTGGATCCAAAAGAGAGGAACTCTTCATACTTTGCCTAGTCGAATTCTACGACAAGCGATTCGATCATTTTTCCCATGCAGGTGACATCACCTTGCGCCACGACTTGCTCATCAGTAGAGAAAGTTGTCCCCAGCGGAGTCGCCATCTCTTGTTTGATGGGAAAAATTGAAAGCGTGTAAATTCCTTATTTGACTGTAAAGAAAGTTACAACGAATCAATAATCCAATTACAAAGAGGGAAGATATCAAGCCCATATCTTTCTTTCATTTAGTGCAGGGTTCTTGATGTGGCAGTGGAAAGTGAATCTTATTTTCTGTTGATCGGGTGAGCGTCACAGTCTTCTGAGATCTTCTCTTCGGACTATGAACAGAGTAACACAGCTCCTGTCCAATGAAAATCTCAAAGAGACTTGAGGTAAGAACAAACTTGTACTCAGTAAGCTGTTAGAAGAGTTACACTCTTTTGTATTTCTCAGATAGAGATTCTAATTTCTCCAAGACTTGCGACCAAGAACTCTCTACTCAAAAACTCTGACCCCTCTTCAGTAGCAAACTGAGCTATTTATAGGGGGTTCAGGGGTAAAACTGTCCCCTAAAAATACTCCATGATAGGGGTTAACTCCCTCATTAAGTGGGCAGTAATTGACCCAGTAATGAGGGCAGTTATAACCGAGACGCAGGGTTCCTTTGTAGTTGAAACGCAGGCTTCGAGCCTCGCGTTTAGCCGTTGAGGTAATGCTTGAGCTACGTGTTTGGTTGAGACGCGAGCTTCAAGTTCTCCGTCCAGCTTTATGTGAGATGCGGGCTTCGGGCTCTGCGTCTAGGTATTGCATAGATGACTGAGACGCAAGTTTCAAGCTCTTCGTCTTGACCATTGCAGTGAAGCAGAGACACAAGTTTCGATTCTTGCATTTTGGTACTGTAGTGATGCTGAGGCGCGGCTTTCAAGCTCTGCATCTTAGTCATTGTAGTGATGTTGAGACGTGGATTTTAACCCTCGCGTCTTGGTGCTGCACTAGTGGCTATGATTAGCCTTGCGTCTGGAGCTTGGACTCTGGTTTCTGATGACTTGTCCTCAGTGATTTTTGGACAGTTTACAGCAGCTCTTCTAGAGCTTCCCTGCAAGATTTTCAGTCATTAGTTGTGGAGAATCGTATAAAGACTCGAGCATGAACTACTCACCTTCCTAGATGATATCATAATTTGATTCAATTTTAATTGTTCATTTCTTGCAAATTCTCGAGTTGTGCATTTATTTGTAGTTTATGATGCATAATTATTAATTTTTATTGATCTCTTTGTCAGTTATTTAACATCATTGTTTAGGATAACATTTTCTTGCATATAAAGGTTGAGCCTTTTAGGATTGTAATTTTCATCATTTACTGCATGCATGTAGTTTTGTTTAAGTCTAGAAATGTTATATAATCATCTACATGTTTGTATTTTTCCTATTATATTCTATTCTGGATTAAGTTATATATATGTCTGAGTTTAGCACGAGATTTAGGCGTCCCCAGAGTCATGAAACAAGAATTCACAACATCGCACTAGAGAGTGAAATTATTATTATTAGAGTGTTGAATCACAAAATAAGGATCACATCATCACATTAGAGAGTGTAAGTATTATGATTCGCGTGTTGTTAGGAAAGAAGAAGTCTAACGAAAGAGCAGCGTAGCACCTCTTGATTTTTATAGTAGACATGACCCTTGTGTTTTTTGTGATTGGATGTGTATATAGACTACTATTTTAATCACGGTTCAAAGACTCGGCCGAGTCGGATACGACTCGGCCAAGTCGTATCCGTCTCGGCTCCCGCCGAGACCCCATTCGAAGGATCCACTCAGAAATGACCGAATCGGTCTTGACTCAGATTTAACTCTGTCAAATCGGCTTAGTCACGATACGACTTGGGCCGATTCGGTCGAGTCAGCTCCGAGTCAAGACCGATTTGATTAAAAAAATCCAAACTTACTTGGAATCTAGGGCTCCCCTGCCTTAGCCGCCTGCGTCGCCGCTGCCACCTCTCCCCCGCCTTCGTCGCCTACTCCTGCCCACCCTCGCCTCCGCGAGAGAGAAAGGGTAAGAGAGACAGAGAGAAGGAGAGGGGAGACAAGAGAGAGGAAGGGAGAGGGAGACGAGGGAGAGAGAAGTAGAGGGAGGGAGAGAGTAGAGAGATAAAGGAGAGGAAGAGAGACGAGAGAGGGAGATAGAGCCAGAGGGAGGGAGAGATAGGGTTATCTCACCCGATCTCTCTCCCCCCCTTTATCCTTTTCTTTTTTTAATTTTTGAGTTTTTTAAATTTACCCTCTCAAATCTTTTATATTTCTGAATTTACTTTCAAATTATCATATTTTCCCCATAACCCCCTCAAAACAAATTTGTTTTGGACATGTGATATATAATTTTAATGTCTACATTTTTTTTTACAATTTGTCATAATTTTTTCATAATTAATTGAGCTTTTTATGTAGCGTTTTGCGCATATCATTTGAGTCTGATCCGAGTTGCTAAGACCGATCTGTCTCGGTGCCGGCCGAGTTGGCGGCCCAAACCGCGACTTTGAACCATGATTTTAATTTGTATGAATTTCCTAATAATCATAGTGTTCGATTTCTTAAGCTGAAACAAAATTATTCATCTCAGGATTATTGGACTATCGTGAAAAAATAACTAGCGAGAACATACGCCAGACCTATATAACGTGGGATAAAATGAAAGGAAAATCTTAAAAAAATTTTATTCCCTCTTCTTATAGAGCCCAATTTTTAGAAGAATTATTTTATCTACGTCAGCGAGACTTGTATGTTACCGAGCATAGAGTTAAATTTGAGCAGCTTATATTTAGATGTGGCTTTCAAATAGACCATCTTCTTGTTATATATATGTTTTATAATGGTTTGAGAATTGAGTTCAAAAGAGAGTTAATCTTACATAACATGAAGTCTGTCAAATATATATTTATTTTGGCTTTAGAACTAGAATCGTCTCTCAGAGCACCTTTAAATAGGAGGCCTAGTTTCAAAAACAGAAAGTAGTGTTTTACGTGTGAGGGATATCAACACCATTCTTACAAGTGCCCCTCGATAAAGTGAGAAAAACACCTAGAGGGGGTGAATAGGTGTAAGTGCTAATCTAGTGAACTAAATGCGTTAAATGCGGAAGCTTAAAACAATTCTTGCAACACACTTAATACAACACACAAGTGTAGCCGAATTCCCCGTGAAGGGCTCTGGACTAACTCCTCTTGATTCCCCTAGATATGGGTTGAGGTGCTATATGAAGCTCTTGTGGTTAAGTACAAGTGAGGCACACACAAACAACCAAGCATATAGGATGAATAGGCAATATGAATATATGCAAGGCACAAATGCAAGCAATAAGATATGAATGAATGAATGATGCTTTGCACAATTAAAAGAGAGAGTTAGAGAGACAATGGATCAAACACTAAGACAAGATATATTTCGAGGTTCGAGCCCCTAGCTCTACATCCCCGCCTTCACCACCGTGAAGGATTTCCAATCCACTATCTCCCACCGAGGGAACCTCTACCAAAGAGGATTTGTTACAACACAAGGAGTACCGAACTCCTCTCTCAATACAAACACCACCTCACACAAGAGGGGTAGGCCCTTAGCCAAACAACAAACACCTCTACCTAAGAGGGTTACAACCACCAAGCTCCACCTCACACAAGAGGGAGCAAACCAATCACCCGATCAACCTCTACCAAAGAGGGATACAACAAAAGCAAGGGTGTACAATCTTGGAGGCTCAATCAACCTTAAACAATCTCTCTTTACACTTTTCCACAAAACAAGATCCTAAATAGATTAGGATAGAAGATAGCTCAAGTGTGGAAAACTAAGTGTTTTGATCAAAGAAAACTCTTGGGAAAACACCAAAAATGATATAGAGATTTTTGCTCAAAAACAATTCCCAAAACCTAGTTTCTTTGAAATAAACAAAACACTTAAAAACAAATAGAATGATGCTCTTTAAACACTTTTTAAAACTTGTTTTTAAAACCAGAGAATGGGAGAAAATCAGTTCTAAAAATCTTGCCCAAAATCCCAAAGGAATGGGGTTTATATAGGCCAAAACAGAAACTAGCCGTTAGGCTGATCTGGCAACCTGACAGGCTAGAGGTCGGCCGGCCGGCCGACCGCTAACGGTCAAAAATCCGACGTTGGAGCAAACCGGTCGACCGCCCGGCCGACCCCCAGATACAGAGAGCAGAGCTCTCTGGTCCGGTCGGCCGCCCGGCCGACCGTCCAAGTGTCTGCCAAACGTGCACAAGCTTGTGCACGTCGGTCGACCGCAAGGGTCGACCGGCCCTTGGTACGGTCGACCCGTGCGGTCGGCCGTCCTGCCCTGTCAGCCACTGTTCTGGGACAGAAAACACATGTTAAAATATTTCTAAAAATCTTTTAAGTCTTTGTAAAAATACCCAAAAATAGTTTTACCATTTTGTATTGATACATAAACATGTGATAAAAATTTCAACTCAAATATCAAGCAATTCAAACTATTTTTGTGTCTTATCATTTTCACCAAAAACCAAAACTTATATTTTTATCGAACTTGAATTTTTCAATACATGAATAGGAAAGTCAAAATAAGTTTGTTTAAAAGTTAAGCATGCATGTATAGAATGAAACAACTATACATATATCAATTAAACTTGTTTTATCAACTATTCATGAAAACCAAAAACCAAACATAAAACGTGTGTGTTTGTACACTTGAGCATATCAACTATACTAAGCTTTACAAATGGATATAAACACACTATCTAAACTATGGATACCTAAGTCTTCTTGACGATCTCCATCTTCAAGTAGACCCGATCCAAAACTCCATCCATAGGCTAGGCAATGTGTGATCTTGAAGCTTGAGCCCTGGAATCACTTGTGAAGCTTCCAAAACACCTCTTGTTGAAGCTATCACCAAACTAACATCTTGTTATAAGATCTGAGACTGAAAACACAAGAATATTAGTAAACATAACTACGTGAGTTAATCATCATCAAAACTAGGGTGGAAGGCCTTTGGGCCAACAATCTCCCCCTTTTTGATGATGACAAAACTCATGGAGTTATATATGCATGGATTAAAGTTAAGCTTCAAAGAAGCTCCCCCTTAACTCATGTATAAGCAAATAAATAATAAATATGCAATGAATGGCAATGCATTATATCATGCATGAAAACAATAAAACTCTTATATCAACAAAACATGTTCTAAGCTCTAGATACCAATGAAATATTCACAATAAACATGTTCTAGATACCAATTAAAATCATAATATATGCAAAAACATAAGCATGCATATAAACTCAAAATCTTTCTCCCCTTTTTGTCAATCATCAACAAAGGGGTAAAAACAAAATCAAAACATAAACAAATTCTTCTATCAACAAAACATGTTCTAGACACCAATAAAATGTAAAAGGTGCTCTAGATACCAATTAAATGAATAAAACTTTTCCCTTTTTTTTTAATAAATGCATACAAAGACATGCATATAAATCCAAATCTTCTCCCCCTTTTTGTTCTATAACACAAATGATGTAAATAAGGGGTAAATAACAAATCATAAAATGTACACTCAATTAAGATACCAAATGAAACTTTATGTCAATGAAGTACATCTTGATAACAATTGAAAGTGAACATAAAACAATCAATAAGTGATATATGCGATATACATTCATGAAGAGGAAGACGCTAAGTTAACTTCCCTACACATATGCATTACATGAAGAAGGAATAATAAGCCCCAATTCACATAACACATATTATGTAATGCATAAGGAGAGATGTGAAGCTCCCCCTACACACGTGTATCGCATAAGGAAGAGTTATCAAGCTCCTCAATACAAGATACACTCAACATGAATCTATATGTAGAAGAGATGTTAAGCTCTCCTTGCATATAGGCAATGTAAATCAAAACTTTTGAATATTTCTTAAAACAAAATTTTTAGATACCAACTTAAAACATAAACATCTTGATATCAAAAGATAGTATTTTTCTTTTTAAGTCATATAAACAATTTTGATTGTGATATCATATGCTAAAAATAAACATCAAATTTCCAATCATAAAGTGTGGGAGTGGAAATCAAATACTAATTGAAATATGAAAGTCAAATTTCTCCCCTTTATGAAATACAAACTAAAACAATACGTAAGCTTGATACCAATTTAAAAGTAATCAATTGAAATAGGATAATCATTTAGGTTTTCAAGCTTAGCATAAACAAATATTTGTGCTCTAAGATATAGGAATATAGTAGGCACAAATAAAACATATATGTATGAAAAAAATAGATACCAATAGACATTGATACCATTGAAATGAAAGCATACATACATCAACACATATGAGCATACAAAAGAATCAAGATTGATACCAATTGAAAGAGTTCAATGATACCAATTACATAACAATAAAAGCATGGTATAACTCATATCAAAATGAAGAATACGAACTAGTTAAAATGGAAATTTTTGTTAACTAGTACCGAATCCTTCAAGCAAGGAATAAACTAAAAAGAATTTCATAAAACACATATAAATCACATAGCACTTAAAAACACTCAATATTCAATAAAGTCCATGCATGCTCATGAAAACATACTCATGAGAAATATTTTAAAAATGGTGAGTGTACAAGTAATGTGTGACATGGCATTATGAAATTTCAATTAAGCTCAAAATTCCTTGAAACAATAAAAGTCATCAAAATTATTTAATCTTCAAGGTATATGTATGTCTTATACAAACTAAAGCATACATACATATCCAAAACACAACGAGTCCACAAAATATATGCATTAAGGCACGTGGCTCAAAAAGGATGTATATGTATAATAATAGTTTGGATAAAATAGACATATACATGAAGTTAAACAAATAAACACGAAATCAAGAAAAACTAAATTTTCACCAAAACAAATTTCATTTCAAGGTATATGTATGAATTGTCAACACAATAAGTATACATACATATCCCTAAACACAATTGAGTCCATATATATAGATTTGCATGAAAGGCAAATGACCCAAAGGGTGTACATGTATAACTTAAGGTTTGACAAAATGCACATATACATGAAATGTAAAACACATGATCTACAAAACAAATCTAAAATGGGAATACAAGTTTAAAATGTATGAATCATCAAAACTAGACTATACTAGCACATCTAATGGGTTCAAATAAGCAATCAAGCCCAAACATATATAGATTTATTTGTGGCCCATTATATGCACAAGTATAAGTCCTAGTCTTAATGAAAACTAACATCTAAACATGTAATCAACACATGAAGCATAAAACCAAGATATAAATCAACATGATAAATATAAACATGATTATTATGAATATCCACATGTTATTAGAATTATGATGTACATGATAGCTAATTAAATACGAGAACACAAAATAATAATCCATATTAAACATGGGTGTCTCAAATACTATACATGTATGTCAAGAATCTAATTAACATGGCATTTTCATACTAATCACTAAACAATGAAACATGCTATAAACAATGAATATTAAAAGCATGAAAACAATAAATAGGAGTTAGGAATCGTTACCAAAACCTAGAAGCCAACTCTCCTTGTCTCCAAAACATGGTGGTCCTCTCCACCAAACATCCCTTGAAAGTGATGCATCCAATTGATTTCCTTTAAGTACGGAACGCATCCACTCTAAGGTACCGCTACTCTCACGTCATGTGAGAGCCCACACCTACATCAAATAAAGGAGGGGTGGTCTTTGGTACCCATATCTTATTGGGTCGATGGGGGTTAGTATCATTCCTAACCAAAATAAAATTCTTTGCTAAATTTACATTATGTAATCTATCAAAGCAAATTTTAGCAAGGTGGCCCTTACGTCCATAATGTATACAAGTGTACACATGAGCATACTTGTGATGATGGTGTCCGTGAGAAGCATGTGTATGCCGTGGAGGGTGTGCATGAAAAGATGAAATTTGTTTCTTTCGAAACAAAGATTCCAATCGTGTATGCCCAACAACACATTGGCTCAAAGTGGAGCCCAAACAATCTACACTCTTCTTAAGCATGGATATATCATTGTTGATCAAAGAAGAAGTGTGGCATGCAATAGGTGAGGTGTGTGACACTACCCTAGCATGGCAAACATGTGCATCAATCTTATTTTGTAAAATAACATTTTTCTTTAAACACACATCTAAATCATTTGAAATAGAAATAATTTATTTTTCAAAGCAACATTCTCTTTTAAAACAAAATCAACTTTTGAAGATAAATTTTCATTTTTCTTCAAAATAACATGGCAATCATTTTTAGATTTTAAAAACTCATTTTCTTTAAGTGCAAGTTCTAATTGAGATCTCAATGAATCCCTTTCATTATAGACCTCAACCTTCTCTTGCAAAACCTTGTCAAGTTTAGAAGACAATTTTTCATTTTCTTTAGTTAAAGCAAAAGTCTTTTTTTCAACAAATTATATTTTTCTATTAGTTTTTCACAAACAATAGATAGTTCTTCATTTAAAGCATGGGGATCAACATAATCAACAAATGAAGAACTAGAATCAAAACTATCTAGTTGAGTTTCCGATTGTACCTCAAGGGAGTCATTCCCTTGGACCATTAAGCATTGAGAATCGGATTCTCCACTAGACTCCGGTTGATTTGGCAATTGAAGCTTGGAGGTGGTGGTTGTTGTCAACTTGTTCCACACTACAAAAGCGGAATCAAGATTAGAAACAAGTATAAGATAATCTTTTGAAAGTGTGCTTCTAATGGCCTCAAGGGCTTGTGCATTGGCCCCTATATGCTTGCGGTCATCAAGATAACATCTCTTGGTAGCGGCAAGGAAAACATGCAAACCTAGGGTCTTTAGGTACATGGACATCCTATACTTCCAAACAACAAAGTTGGAAGGGTCAAAGCTAGGTGTCATGAAGTCCATGGTAAACTATATGAGTGTGCAAACAAGCAAATGCAAACAATAGATTAGCAAACAAATGGATCTCACTCCTAGGATGTTAAGCCTAATATCAGGAGCGTAGGCTCTGATACCAATTGAAAAACACCTAGAGGGGGGTGAATAGGTGTAAGTGCTAATCTAGTGAACTAAATGCGCTAAATGCGGAAGCTTAAAACAATTCTTGCAACACACTTAATACAACACACAAGTGTAGCCAAATTCCCCGTGAAGGGCTCTGGACTAACTCCTCTTGATTCCCCTAGATATGGGTTGAGGTGCTATATGAAGCTCTTGTGGTTAAGTACAAGTGAGGCACACACAAACAACCAAGCATATAGGATGAATAGGCAATATGAATATATGCAAGGCACAAATGCAAGCAATAAGATATGAATGAATGAATGATGCTTTGCACAATTAAAAGAGAGAGAGAGTTAGAGGATAATGGATCAAACGCTAAGACAAGATATGTTTCGAGGTTCGAGCCCCTACCACCGTGAAGGATTTTCAATCCACTATCTCCCACCGAGGGAAACTCTACCAAAGAGGATTTGTTACAACACTAGGAGTACCGAACTCCTCTCTCAATACAAACACCACCTCACACAAGAGGGGTAGGCCCTTAGCCAAACAACAAACACCTCTACCTAAGAGGGTTACAACAACCAAGCTCCACCTCAGACAAGAGGGAGCAAACCAATCACCCGATCAACCTCTACCAAAGAGGGATACAACAAAAGCAAGGGTGTACAATCTTGGAGGCTCAATCAACCTCAAACAATCTCTCTTTACACTTTTCCACAAAACAAGATCCTAAATAGATTAGGATAGAAGATAGCTCAAGTGTGGAAAACTAAGTGTTTTGATCAAAGAAAACTCTTGGGAAAACACCAAAAATGATATAGAGATTTTTGGTCAAAAATAATTCCCAAAACCTAGTTTCTTTGAAATAAACAAAACACTTAAAAACAAATAGAATGAATCTTTTTGCTCTTTAAACACTTTTTAAAACTTGTTTTTAAAACCAGAGAATGGGAGAAAATCAGCTCTAAAAATCTTACCCAAAATCCCAAAGGAATGGGGTTTATATAGGCCAAAACAGAAACTAGCCGTTAGGCTGATCTGGCAGCCTGACAGGCTAGCGGTCGGCCGGCCGGCCGACCGCCAACAGTCAAAAATCCGACCGTTGGAGCAAACCGGTCGACCGCCCGGCCGACCCCCAGATACAGAGAGCACAGCTCTCTGGTCCGGTCGGCCGCCGGCCGACCGTCTAAATGTCTGCCAAACGTGCACAAGCTTGTGCACGTCGGTCGACCGCAAGGGTCGACCGGCCCTTGGTACGGTCGACCCGTGCGGTCGGCCGTCCTGCCCTGTCAGCCACTGTTCTGGGACAGAAAACACATGTTAAAATATTTCTAAAATCTTTTAAGTCTTTGTAAAAATACCTAAAAATAGTTTTACCATTTTGCTTTGATACATAAACATGTGATAAAAATTTCAACTCAAATATCAAGCAATTCAAACTATTTTTGTGTCTTATCATTTTTACCAAAAATCAAAACTTGTATTTTTATCAAACTTGAATTTTTCAATACATGAATAGGAAAGTCAAAATAAGTTTGTTTAAAAGTTAAGCATGCATGTATAGAATGAAACAACTATACATATATCAATTAAACTTGTTTTGATCAACTATTCATAAAAACCAAAAACCAAACATAAAACGTGTGTGTTTGTGCACTTGAGCATATCAACTATACTAAGCTTTACAAATGGATATAAACACACTATCTAAACTATGGATACCTAAGTCTTCTTGACGATCTCCATCTTCAAGTAGACCCGATCCAAAACTCCATCCATGGGCTAGGCAATGTGTGATCTTGAAGCTTGAGCCCTGGAATCACTTGTGAAGCTTCCAAAACACCTCTTGTTGAAGCTATCACCAAACTAACATCTTGTTATAAGATCTGAGACTGAAAACACAAGAATATTAGTAAACATAACTACATGAGTTAATCATCATCAAAACTAGGGTGGAAGGCCTTTGGGCCAACAAAGTGTTCTTAGCGTGGAGAATTTGGACGTTATGATTATCAATATCCCTCGAAGAGTCAATAAACTGACTAATGTGCAAATTGATGATATTGATAATTCAAGGATTGTCAAGGATGTCCACATTCCTTCTGAGGTTATTAATGATATTGTTGATGAGTTAGTAAAATCTAGTACACCCACACTTTATGAAGCATGAACACTTCAAAGTGAGTCGTTCGTGTCGGACATGTGTCATACACCAGACACCAACACTTGAAAGACACTTGCCGACATATATCGGACACCTCAAAGCTATGTCAGTTTTTAAAAATCATAAACTTGTGTGTCGACGCCATGTCTAATGCCATGTCGGCTTTGATAAAATCCAAAGATCATGTGTTATATACCTCTGCTTAAATAAATTATGAAAAAGAATCTCTTCAACATAAGTAAATAATATATTAGTAGAATCTAAACACATCATGTACTAGGTAAGGTATTACTTAAATTATTTTTAGATTTTTTATTTTATTTGTTACTTTCTTAGAAGCTATGAATTTGAATCATTTAAATTTTATTTTGTTTACCATTTAATTTAAGAGAAAACATCCTAATCACTATAGGTTTTGATATGCATATAGATACACATACATAGTTATATAACTGTGTCTCTGTATCCTACATTTTAAGGATTTATCGTGTCTACGTGTCCTTGTTGTGTCGTATCCGTGTCTCGAGTCTATGTTCGTGCTTCATAGTATACAAGTCAACTCTATATCAAAGAAGATGACATTGCACTTCAAAAGACTGGTCTAGTAGGCCTCATCAGTAATTCTTTGATGGGGCTTATTAATTGCCTACAAGTTCCCCATAAACATATTTCTCTAAATCTAATATACATTTTAAAAATTGGATACTTCTTTTCACTGATTGGGTGGTGTCATGGTAGGGTCACATATTTCTCTAAATCTATTATACAAGTCGTGGTGATGTCGTGGTGGCTCGTCGCAGTGGTGGTCTCGTCGCGGCTATAGTCTGATCTCATGGTGGTGTTGTGGTCGTAAGCTCTCTCTCGTGGTGGTGGTCTCGTCTCTGGTGGTGCCATGGTGTTCTCATCGTGGAGGCAAGCTCTCTCTTAATCAGCCCTCTCTCTGCTATCTTCCTCTCTCTGCTCTCTTTGTTGATATTTTATAAATTTATTTATATATAATAATAATATATTGTTTATGGTGTCCTTGTATCCTAATTTTTTAGATTTTATTAAGTTCTGCATCCGTGTCATGTCTGTGTCACATATTCATGCATCATATCCCGCACTTGATGAGATTCATGTTCATGAGGAGAGTATTTGTGATGTTTAAAATGCATTAGTTGAGTCTAGTATACCCTCACATGATGTGGATGTTCACTTTCTACACCTACATAGAGGAAGAGATTGAGCACAAGATAGTTGCTATTATTGTTCATACTAGTGAGTCTTTAGGGCGCCTTCCTATTGTTTGTCAGGTTACTTGTAGTGTTTCCCTCCCTTTTTAGTGATTGTTCTGAAAAGTCACCTAGAGGGGGGGGTGAATAGGTGATTATGCTAATCTATGAACTCAATGCGGAATTTAAAAACTTAATGCAATGAGCACTCAAGTGTGATCAACAAGTGATGCACACACAACCAAGCCAAGCAATATAGATATGAATGCACAATATGAAAAGTTGCAAGGCACAAAGTAAAGAGAGAGATAGAGAGAGTCAATGGATCAAGCGCAAACAACAAGATATGTTACGAGGTTCGAGCACCCAGCTCTACATCCCCGCCTTCGACACACGAAGGATTTCCAATCCACTAGCTAGTCCACCTAGGACTCTCACAAGGAGTACCCAACTCCTCTCTTTACAATCACAACCTCTTCCTTGAGGCAAGCTCTAATCCAACAAAACAATCACCTCACAACCCGAGGGATTAGCACAAAGCAAACACAAGGATCACCTCACAACTTGAGGGATACAACCCAAGGCACAAAGCCAAACAAAGATTAGGTTTTAACTTGGTGGTCTAAACAACAACCACAAACAATTTCTTTTTCCCACACAAAAATCCTATAGAAAAGATAGTAGATTTTAGCTCAAGTGTGGAGAAAACCAAGGGATTTGAAACCAGCAACTCAAAGAAAATCTTTGGGAAATAATAGAAATGAAGATAGTGAAGTTCAAACAAAAGCTTTTTCCAAAATCCCTTTCTTTGATTTTTCAAACCCTAATAAAACACCAAAAAGATTGTTCAATTTGAATCCAAAAACTTCTTTTAATTGCTGTGAAAACACCAGAGAGTAGGAAAAAATTCGCACAAAAAATCTTAGAGAAAACAGGCTATAAATGGGGTATTTATAGACCCCAGAAAAATATAGCCGTTGGCAGCAGAAAAAGACAAAAATACACTGCCGGTCGACCGTCCAACGGTCGATTTTGCCCGTTGGCAGCTGCCGGTCGACCGCCCCGGTCGACCCAAACAAACAGAGAGCTCTGCTCTCAGACCCGGTCGACCGTCCCATGTCTGCCAAACGTGCACTGATTTGTGCACGTTGGTCGACCGACCCGGTCGACCGACTTCAGGCCAAGTCGACTTGTCAGAAGACTAGTCGACTGGTTGAAGTCTGAAACAGGAAACTGGGTCAGAAAAACAGTTTAAAAATATTTTCAAAAATCTTTTATCATTCCTAAAAATCACCAAAAATAGTTTTATCATTTTGCATTGATATATTAATATGTGGTAAAAAGTTTAGCTCAAATATCAATCAGTATGAACTATTTTTGTGTCTTATCATTTTTACCAAAAACCAAAAACTGTATTTTCTAAAACTTAGATTTTGAATAGAAAATATATTTTGTCCAAAACTCTTCCAAATACAAAACATGATATTTAAACACTTTGAAGCATGATGTATATGGATATAATCCTATATACATGAAACATATATATATCATAGTTTTTGTCTTTAATTCCAAAATTTGTTTTGACAAAAATACCAAAACATAAAACACATGAATATGAAAGTCAAAACTAAGTTTGTCTAAGAAGTTAAGCATGCATATATATAGAACAAATCATATATACATTAAATCATGTAAACTTGTTTTGATCTATCTATTCATGAAAATCAAGATCGGTTAAACTTAAAACCGATAAACCGAAAACCAATATTCAAAACATGAAACGTGTGTGTGTTGTGAACTTGAGTATTATCATACTATTCTAATCTTTACAATTTGGATCTAAACACAAAACTAAACTAGGTACCGAAGTCTTCTTGTAGAGCGCAAACTCCAAGCCGACTCGATCCAAAACTCCTTGATCCACCGAGCAAGTGCTATATATGATCTTTGACGCTCGGGCTCTTGAATCAACATGTGAAAGCTTCCAAATCATCTTGTTGAAGCTAATCACCAACTAATAACTTGATTAATGATCTGAAACTAAAATCACAAGATTATTAGTACACATAACTACATGAGTTAATCATCATCAAAACTAGAGTGGAAGGCCTTTGGGCCAACATGTTCTTCAGGCTTCCGTCGGTAGTAATGTTATATCATTAGAGATGTTCAATGTACGTCCTCCTAGGAAACTCATTTATCTCATTTTTGTATGTGTAGGAGTTTTACCTAGTGAGTTTGATGTATTGCATTTGTCTGAAATGCATGATAAAACCCGTAAACAAATAGCACTTTGCAATAATGACTACAAATTTGTTGTCATCTACATAGTATCTTGTAAGAATTTGCAGTTAAAAATATAGTGATGGTTATGATTAACTTAGAGAGGTTCTATTTCGGAACTGTGAGTTAGTTACACGCTCGATGTATATGTCCTTCTAGAGTCCTGAGGAAGATTACTTTCATTACTGATGAGTTAAAATATCCATGAGATCCTGGTATCAGTTCAATTTTCAGTGGTGACAGATTTGACTCTTTTTGATGCATGCGCCTTTCCAGATGTACCATCGACTGTACCTGATCCGTCACGGAGCCCAGTTGCACCTCCACTATCTTGGTTCAAACTTGATGCACGATTGTCGATTTCCTGACCACCACTATGGCTCGATCGAAATGCTTCGTGTGTGGGGTTTACACTCGACAAGGTCAAGTTTTTCGCACCCGGGGAAATGATGAGGACATCACGCCATTTGGGTGAGTCTACACTAGAAGACGGCACGCTGGTTCTAGTTTATTATTATGTAATTTTGCTTTATTTTATTTTGATTTTTGCTTTAGTTGTTTTTTTCTCTATTTTTAATACCACATAAGTTATATTCTGAGAACTGAATTTTGTGAAGCCTATAAATAGGTCTCAAGACCTCTTTAGTAGTCAATACATGAATGAATAATTAAATCTAAAATTTTCAGTTAAAATCTTTTAAGATCTGAGTCTCGTGGTCTTGAGATTTGGTGTAAGGGTTGTGAAGCCCAATCCTATGCAACGAGTGTGAAGCCCAAATTTATCCAGTTTTTTATTTCTTTTCTCAAACCTTAGTTTTCCCTTTCTACTTGTATTGAAGGCGATTGCAATCTATTATAGTGGTCAAAATCTTGACCTCTATAAGGTCGTGATACCTGGCAAATCTTAGAGATCAAAAAATCCTCTGATTTGATCTCACTCGACCACCATGAAGATCAGGCGGTTGCAACAACCCGATACATGAGTCGATGGCTGCGGATCTTTTCGAGCAGAGCTCCAGGCTCCTCCCCGAAACCTAAATCGGGACCTTCCTCTTAGTCTTTGAAGTCGTTGAAGTCGGAGTCACCAGAGATCTACACGGCCCTTTAGTAAAACTGATACCCGGTTGTCTACTTCTCACCCTATCGAAGTCCCACATTCGTCAGTACTTTGAGCGGGTTTGGCTAGGCCTGAGAAGGTTCTCCGGGAGGAGGAAGTCATGTCTTATAGCCTCATCAAGTTACAATCAACAACGCAATATCAGAACATTGATCAAAATCCAAACAGGCCATTGAATAGAATTTTTCATCACAAGTACAATAAAAGCACCGAGTTCATTTCAATTACAATTAAACACTCACACTGCCTTGAAGAGACACTCTGACAACTTTGAGCTAGACTCTACCAAAGGAGCCTCGGTGGGCGCGCCAACAATAGGGTCCTGAGGAGCATCTATTATCGTAATGGAGGCAGCAGTGCAAAGTGGGCATCAGAGACTAAGAACCTAGATGCACTTTGATCCTCTCGAGAGACATTAACTTCAAGAAGGTATCTTGGTGCTTTTCCTTGCGCCTAATCCTTGTATCCTTGCTCAAAGTTCAAGCTCTTGTACACTTGAATCTCCTTTCGCACTTTCACTTTGAATTCACCGGCCTTCTTCTCGGCCTCAATCTTATCGATCTGCGCCTGCTTCAAGTCGCGGAGCAAGCCTTCCTTTTCTATTTGGAAGGCAGCCCTTTCGCGATCGCGCTCGGCTTTAGTGACCTTGGCCAACTGGCATGCTTCCCTCAATTCCCTTCGGGTGGACTGGAGCTCAGAGTCCTTCTCCCCTAACTCTGAGGGCCTCCTCAACGCATTGGCGATCTTCTCCTCAAGCTTCCCCAAAGCTGGGCTAGTTTTTCTTTCTGACCTTGAAGAGCGGCCAACTCCTGGTCCAAGTCATCTTGAAACTTTGCGAGCTTCTCGTCAGGTCCCTTCTAGCTGCAGATGATTCCTCGAATTTACTCTGGAAGTCACTGATGGCCAAGTTCTTCTCCCTTAGGCAACTTATTGAATACCCAAGGACTAGACACGGATACTGCAGCCTGCAAAGAGGTCAATTCGGAGGGCTACTTATCTGATGGAAAGAAAGAAACAATCGAGACTTTACCCTGAAGACATCGTTCTCCAACAACCTTATCCGATCCCTCAACGAGAGCCTCTCAAACTTCTCCAAGCCTCGGAGGAAGTCTTCGTGTCTGAGAGCCATCTCGCGGTCTCCCCTCCGCATGACCATTCTCCACTCAGAGCTCTGAATGGGAGGTTCCTGGAATATTCCCGCAGAGGGATGGATAATGACCAAGGGCCCTACGGAGACATCCCCCTCAGCCTGCTGAGCCTCGGCTGAGGGCTCTAAGGGGAGGGACAGAGCGACTTCAGTCGGAAGAGTCACCAAGAGACTCTCTCGAGGAGCCACCTCAGAGACTCTCAAGGAGCAGACTCCGCGGGGACTCCCAGCTCAGGAAGGTGGGTCAAAGTATCCACTAGTTCAGTGAGCACGGGTCGTTCAGTGGGCTCCTCTTCTTGAGACGTAAGTAGAAGAAGTCGCTCCCCGAGATTTTTCCCCTCCTGCTAGGTCGGGGCCTCCCTCCAGCCCCATCATCATCCGCTCCATGTCCTCCTCATCAGAGTTATAATCTAAACGGCACTTCTCAAAACATGACACGCCCAAATCAAAACCAAGCCAACGCAAGGGAAACCCCAAAGACAGAACCACTCCTACATGCGGACCAGCCCGATCGGGAAGTTTCCTCTTGTGGTGCACGAGCATCGGCTCAGATTCTTCCTCTTCCTCGTCGGGTTGAGCGGACGACTCTCGCACTATCTTCTTCCTAGGAGGGTTAGCCTGAGCTGTGTGCTCCTCACGCACCTCAGGCCTCAGCTTGATGCTCCGCTTTGAAGAGCTCGCCTTCTTGTGCGAGACAGTGCTTGCCCTGACTCCTTCCTTTTCAATGGCCGTCTCGACCACAAGAGTAGAGCCTGCATCATCTCAAGCCCTCGAGATGGCTGAGTGCACGGAAGGTCTGTTCGAATTCAGTACATAACTCCAATTGCAAAGATCGTAGTCAATTTGGAACAACCCTCGCACCCTTTCTTGGACCTCCTCCGAGATTGACGCACTCCCCTGCGGGATTGGGCCCCTGTCCCATGAGGTTGGAACAACATCGTGACTCTTTGAAGAAGCAGCTTCTCAAGGACCAGACAGCCAGATGACGGTATCACGCCATCTGTGGTCGCTATCTACTAGGTTGACGATCAACCTATCATAGCCACTCTGAGGAATGAAGAAGTGACTATCTTGTTTCATCTTCCTCAGAGAATAGATGGCACAGAAATCCTCGCGCCTATATGAGTTGGGGCAAATGAAATACACAGGGCTTCAAAGCCTAAAACTGTGCGCCAAGCCATCACCGTCAACTGTAAGGGGGCACCCTGAAAATAAGACAAGATTTCACGGACAAAATTTGTCAGAGAAAGCTTCAACCCCAATGCCAAAATCTGAGGATGAAGATAAATGCCACACTCAGGGAGGTCCGTCGAGAAGTCTATCTTGGAGGGACACCACTCCACCTGGATATTCGACGGCAAGAGAACACCATATCTCGCCAAGCAATCGTTGACCTTCTTCTGGCTATGGAGGGTTATCGTCTTGGGATCAAAGTCCATGGCTTCTCTAGTTCAGAAGCATGCTCTCTTCCCTTTCTCTTCAACATCCTTCCTACGTTTTTCCTCGCCTCCGACGGCAACGGAATTCCCTCCTCCCGCCATTTGCAGATAAAAAATGGTGGATTTGGCGATTGAGATCAGAAACAAAGGGGAAACAGAGAGGCACAAAACTCAGGGGAACTCTAGGGTTTGTGAAAAGGAACCCTCTCACAATTTCCCCCAATTTAAGAGTGATGCTGACATCATCGCAATAATGTCCCTTAAAAGAGCCCATCTTTTCACCCACAACGCTTAAAATCTGGACATTCACACAAATCTCAACGTGTCATGATAGACCCAAAATGATGACTACTTACTTGACGCGCACGCCGATGAGACCCACAACATGACAACTGACAAGCCTGCTCAAAGCGTTAAATGCGAAAGGATGCAAAGCCACTCCCTGACTCCTTCCCGACCTCACTTGTCCTCTAGCGACAACTTATAGGTCCGGTCAGAAAATTTAGTCCATTCTCTCCTTTCTGACCAAAGACTCCGAGAAAAAGAGATGGAGGGGACATTTGTACTGGTCAAAATCTTGACCTCTAGAGACCGTGACACCTGACAGATCTCAGATATCACAAAATCCTCTGATTTGATCTCACCCGGCCACCACGAAAATCAGGCTGTTGCAACAACCCAAACGTGGGTTGATGGCAGCGAATCAAATCAGTTATCCTCACCAAACAAAATAATCTGCAGAGAATAAGAACCGCTTCAACTGATTACAGCTAAGGCATTTCGAGGAGTTAGGATTCTTAGCTAATTCAGATGCAACAATCTCAGCCTACTTGATCTAAATCAATGACCATCAAGTATAAAAATCGATCTCTTTCTTCTTGACAGGGGATTGAACCCTAGAAAATCAAACTTGTAATAGAGTATTAAAACTCCTTATAATTTCTTTGATTTAGTGAAATCTCTCTACTCCGTGATTTTTTCCTCCCCAGGTTTTAAACGTAATTCTCTAGTGTTTGCATTTGATTTACATTCCTATTCACAATTTGAGTGTAGATCAATTCTCCCGAGAAATTTATCTCTTTACCCATATTTTATATATCTTAACTTTCAATTTAAGTCCATTTATTATATTCCTTAATTATGTGAGACTAGCTCACACATGAATATCTTAGCAATCTCTCTTCATGTGTGCATACTAGGCTAACCAATTCTACAAAAACCATGGGCGCACTCCTAGCACCAACCATCCATGAGTTGGAAGTTGATAGCAGTATCCATGGTCAAATATTTCAAACCTTAGTCACAACCTAGCCCACCAAACCTCACATCACTTAAGGCCTTACTCTCTCTTGAGCCACAACATTAGCGTTCTAATTTACTCTTAGGAGATATTCAGGATAATTTTGGAGTAACATAAGTCTTAAATAGAGAGAGTAATGTGGGCCAACTTGGAGTAACTTTGGATAATGTCGGACTTAAATATAGGCTTGGTCTAAGACTTTGGGTCAAAGTGGTTCCTATCTTATACTTTTGGTCCATATTACTCCGAACTTGAGCGACTATCTTCCCAAAAAAATCTTACGAAAAACCTCTCGAAGCCCCTACTACAAGAGATTCCCAAAAACCTGAAAGAACCACAACCGCAAAATCCTTAAAAATACTTTATATAAATCACAATTGTCCATAACTAGAAGATCTAAATAAGGAAACCTCAAATATTCGATATTAGACCTAAGGTAAACCACCTACGCATGATTTTGAGTGGAACTTAGCACTTCTCATTCCAAACCATTCCAGTGTGTGACTACTGAAACTAGTGGCTTAGAGGTTGTTTGTTTACTCAGAAGAGCCTATAGTTCCCAAAGTCTTTTAATAAAGTCTGTAGTACTTCAAGGTCATCGAGTACTTTTGTGAACACTTCAATAATTTGTTTGTTATGTGGGGAACTCTTCTAAATATAGAAATAAATACTGTATGTTAGAATTCTCACTAAAAAGTTAGTTCGAACTTAAAAAATATTAAAAATATTTTCTTTTCCACTTTTTATGCACCTTTAGAGCCTTTTTTCTCCGAACACAAACGCCGTAGTAGTCCTATGTGGCACCTGCCACATAAGTTCCACGTAGGATTTGCTGAAGTTAATTCAACATCTTCCAATGTTCTCTTCTAAGCTAAACAAACATTTGAAAAGCCTGAAGAGGAGCCACTTCGGGAACTTCGGGATTTCTTCCGGGCAAACAAACGACCCCTAAGTTTGATATTGTTGGTCTTTTGATATTATAAGTCTCGTATATCAAGATTACCTCATTTCTATTATGTCAAAATATTATATACTAGATGTTGTTAATTGACTCATTTGGCAATGAAGTTCAAAATTTTTCCATGCCTATGCAGTTGATGTCAGATGGGGAAGTTTTGCACACTGGTCCTTACCATGAATTACTTGCAAGTTGCAAAGAATTTCAAGGCCTTGTTGATGCGCACAAAGGCACTGTTGGGGCAGAGAATGTTGATCAACAAGGCTTTCAGAAGAAAAACAAGACATCTACTAGTGAGATTAGTAGAGCACAAAGCATTAAACAACCGATTACAGCTGAAGCATTGGGAATAGAACAGTTGATTAAGAAAGAGGAAAGGGAAACAGGAGACACAGGTCTTAAGCCTTATCTTCAGTACTTGAACCAGGACAAGGGCATCCTTTATGTCTCCATGTCGGTTATTTGTCATGTGATATTTGTTGCTGGACAGATCTCACAGAACTCATGGATGGCTGCGAATGTTCAAAATCCTCGAGTGAGCATGTTGCGGCTGATCTCAGTGTACTTGGCAATTGGACTTAGCACGACCATTTTCTTGCTGTTTAGATCCCTATTCATAGTTACCCTTGGTATGCGGTCATCGAAATCCTTATTCTCTCAACTGCTCAATTCACTATTTCACGCTCCAATGTCATTCTTTGACTCTACTCCTCTGGGAAGGATACTGGTTCGCGTAAGGATTCCAAAGTTGACTTCAAGTTTTTAATGCTTTGTTGACTTAATTTGATTTTAATTAATTTATTATGTGCATGTAGGTTTCTTCTGATTTGAGTATTGTTGACCTTGATGTGCCATTCACTTTAATCTTTAGCTTCAGTGCTACTATTAATGTATTCAGCAATCTTGGGGTGTTGGCCGTCGTTACCTGGCAAGTTTTATTTGTTGCCATGCCATTCGTATATCTTACTGTAAGATTGCAGGTATCATAATTACCAATCTTTTTACATTGTTCTACCTGTGTTATTAACATGAGTATTCATGTTAACTCAGGAAAACACAAGTGCTCATGTTCCACTGTGTTTTTTTTTTTTTTTTATCAACAGAGATACTACTTCGCTTCTGCAAAGGAGTTGATGAGGATAAACGGCACAACAAAATCTATTTTGGCAAATCATTTGTCCGAAGTCATATCAGGAATGATAATAATCAGGGCTTTCAAGGAGGAAAATCGGTTCTTTTCTAAAAGTTTGGAACTTATTGACAAGAGTGCCAGTCCCTTCTTCCATAGTTTCGCAGAAAATGAGTGGTTAATCCAAAGATTGGAGATGATGAGTGCTGCTATTCTTTCTTTCTCAGCCCTTGCCATGGTTATGCTTCCTCCAGGAACTTTTAGCTCCGGTGAGTAGTCAAAATGCTTGCAAGTCATGTCATGTATAGCTTGCAAATTATCATGGTCTCTTTCACTTGTGTATGAAAGGGCCATGCAAAACTATACAGGAAATCTGACAGTCCAATAAGTATCCTAAAAAACCATGAATTCAAGTATTGTTAGGCTGGTAACCCCCACTGTCAGGAAATTTTCTTCAGTATTTTTGTCTTTTACCAAGATTTATGTCCCATGAGGTCACTTTTCTTAGGGTATTCTAAGGCTTAACCTCTTCTTTACCTTTCTCCTTTTTACCTTGTTTCTTCATTTTTCATGCTGTGAGATATAGGTGCTCTTTTATGTGTCCTTTCAGGATTTAAACTGTTGTCTCCTCTTGACCAATCCTCTCCTTATTCTTAGCCTCTTTACTCATGCTTGATTCCTATAGCATATTGTAATTACTGGAATTATTATGTTTGCCAGCAATCAAACTTTTTTGCGGCTCTTGGTCCCTTTAGCATTTTCTAATTACATCAGATCCACTGCGACCTTCCTGATTTTACCCAGTTACCCTGTTAGAGAAAAGGGTGGGTATGATGGGGGGAATTTTATTAGTATGAACAAAAATTGACATTGGATTCAATTGGCTGATTGTCTAGGTTTTTGCCCCTCCCCTGAATCTGTCACTTTTTATTCGTCACTTATACAGACTTTTGTAAGAACAATTATAATTCTTAAAAAAAATTATTGATTTCTTGTTGCCTTCTCTTTATGCAGGTTTTATTGGAATGGCTCTATCTTATGGCCTTTCACTAAACATGTCCCTTGTGTTTTCAATACAAAATCAGTGCACAATAGCAAATTACATCATCTCTGTTGAAAGACTTAATCAATACATGTATGTATCTAGTGAGGCTCCAGAAATCATTGAAGGAAACCGGCCTGCTCCTGGTTGGCCTTCTGTTGGTAGAGTAGTGCTGGATTGTTTGCAGGTAATCTTCATTCCAAACTAGCATATACATGTTTGTAGAAGGTCACAATTAAGTAACTTCTTATGCTGACTCGTACACCAAGCAGATCAGATATAGGCCTGATAGCCCACTTGTACTCCATGGAATCAGTTGCATATTTGAAGGAGGGCACAAGGTTGGCATAGTAGGTAGGACAGGAAGTGGGAAGACCACTCTAATAGGTGCATTGTTTCGGCTCGTTGAACCAGCTGGAGGAAGAATTGTCATTGACGGCCTAGACATCACCACCATTGGGCTCCATGATTTGAGGTGCCGCATGGGGATTATTCCACAAGATCCCACCCTTTTCAATGGATCTGTTAGATACAACCTGGATCCTTTAGGACAGTACACTGATCAACAAATATGGGAGGTAATATTCTTTTCATTTAGTGTTCCATGTGAAATTTGAACGTTAATACATCCAAGGATATGTTTTTTTTCTTTTCCTCTTTTAGACTTAACTTTTAGGAATAGGTGAACATACTAGGGTTTCCCTTTTAGGGTTCTTCGTCCATGTGATTTTAACATGGTATATCCCTCTCCTTTGGGAGCACAACTACCATTTCCACTGAGTTCCTCACTCAAAGTTGTGGGGAACATTAGGAGGAGTTGGCAATTTCAAAATCTTAGAAACATATAAATTTTCATAACAATTAATCAGCAGTATTTAAGTATTTGTATTTTTGTTGTTGCAATCACAGTATTGAACCCTGAAACTCTTTGTTTCCTGTGTTCCCTGCAGGTTCTTGATAAATGTCAGCTTCGAGAAGCTGTTCTAGAGAAAGAAAAGGGCCTGGATTCACTAGGTAAGTTTTTGAACTGTCTTAATTATATGATACATACAAACTGTTAAGCTTAGGCCATGCTGTATATTGTATTTAGCTTTGTCTCAACAACCTTGTATATTGCAGTTGTGGAAGATGGATCAAATTGGAGCATGGGGCAGAGGCAGTTATTTTGCTTGGGGCGTGCAGTATTAAAGAGAAGTTGCATATTGGTGCTTGATGAAGCCACGGCATCAATCGACAATGCCACTGATGCAATCCTTCAGAAGACAATTAGAACTGAATTTGCAGAGTGCACCGTCATCACAATCGCCCATAGGATACCAACGGTCATGGACTGCACAAAGGTGCTTGCTATGAGTGATGGTATGTTTCACTTTCACAGGAATTACCAATTTAAATCTTTAGTAATTAATTTTTGTATGATGCGAAACATTTCTGGCCACTTTATTTGTTTACTTGTTTATGTATTTCTAGATCTTGTTAAGGATCATATTCAGTTGTCGAAAGAAAATGATAAAAATAAAGTGGTAACTAGTCCATATTTAGCTTTGGTCTTCACAATCAATTTTGCCCTGTTATATCTTTTAATTAGGAAGCGTAGAAGATTAACCAAACCTTACATATTGCTTCTTTTCTTTTTGCAGGAAAATTGGTGGAATATGATGAACCAATGAAACTAATGCAAACTGAGGGATCTCTATTTGGAAAACTTGTAAAAGAATATTGGTCACATATTACTACAAGTCCAGGCAACTAGTCAACAAATTCAGAGCAAATAAGGGGTAGCACATATGGCTCATAACTAATTATCCTGGTTCTGATTTGTTCTCAATGGATTGAGGTGGGAGCAAGAGTGCTTCCAGAACCATAATACACAGATTCCTCAATTCAGTGAACTCACTGTGTAGACCAGCCCCATACAGTCTGCCGCCCACTTAAACATGTAATAAGGTCTTGTCTTTTTTCTTTTGTTAGGTGTCAATAAGCTTTTATTTTTCAAACAAAAGAACGGTGACACAGAGACATAGAATGACGTGTAAAGGTGGAAGATTTGTAATTTGTTCACAACTTAAATGCATGCTACAATGAACATAAATTATTTTCTATATCACTGACTTTTTCCTTTCTGAAATATTGATTTAGTATGCTGGAAAAAGCGGCACAATGTATGGCCGCCGGTAACTTCTATATCGTCTTTTGTTCTTTCGTGTGAAGGAAGAGGTTTTTTGTTAAGTTGCTTTTATAATGTATTTTGTAAGTGGTTTATTTCTTTAATGACATTTTAACAAAAAAAGGGGGGATAATTCCGAACCGTTTTGCTTCCAAAAAATGTAGCACAATGAAAAAGCAGCCCGATTGAGGAGATGCATCACCTAAAGTGCTTAGGATGCTGGTGAGCATTAAATGATTAATTGTTGTTGTTCTGAAAATGAAAAAAATAATTATTATATAGGCATGTGCAAAAGAGTAGCACGAGCACATGTGAAGTGGACAAAATTATATAATGGGGACATCTAACCGACTACTTTTCACACGTATCATCGCCGTGTCACAATGACCTATCTTTGCTTGTGGTTTTTGATTCATGATTAGTTGTGGTAATTTTTTTATTTTTGAACGATGCTTGAGTTTAATTGGACTCCGGTTGAGTCAATTTTTGGCGTCTTGATTGAATCTAGTTCGTTATGTCTTACTTTAATCTTGTATTAGTTTTTAGTTTCTAGTGTTTAGTCCCGTATCGAGTATAATGAGAAACTTCTCTTTGTAGTAGTTTATTTAAAGAGGCTCAATTCAGTGAGTAAAGTAAAGATTGATTGATTAAAAACTTTACTATTGGTATTAATTTGATCTCATTTTGATTAAGTCAACCGGTGGTGATGTCAAGGACCGGGTTGGGATCCGAGTTTATATCCTCAATCTAAATTGAGTTTTAATCCCATATCAAATTGATATCAGAGCTGAATTTTCTGAATCTCCCTTTTCCTTGCACAAAATTTTCAAACCCTAGTTCTACAAATTTCCTTAATTTTTTTCTCTTTAGTTCAAAAAAAAATATGAGAACCTAAATCGGATTAAAAATAGAGAAAGAAAAAGAAAATAAAAAATTTTAAAAAGTATTGAAAGTTGTTCATCTTCTCTCCCCAATCGTCATCGACAATCCAACCCTAGCTCGAAGCCCGCCGCCATTCCCCGTCAGCGCCACCTCGTCTTGGGATCTGTAATCCGACCACGAGATCGACTCTGGAACTGGACTCCGATCTTCTCTGTATCCTTACGATCCGACTGCAACCGGCACCACTTCCTCCTTCTCTAGTCATCGACACCGACAAGCCCTCGTAGATCCAACCTCGCTATCATCGACTGAGCGCCGATGACCTCACCACCATCTTCATCGCCGTCGCCTACCTCTTCTTCCTACAACAACCACGACAACCTCTATTTTTTTTTAAGACCGATGCCTCAAGTAGCAAGAAGACCCTAAATCTGATAAGTCCGAAGACTATTGATAAGAAAATTGCTAAAGGGTCTACGATTGTTGTCTTGTTGTAAGGAAAGTTACTGGTGACTCCTGAGAGCAAATTCCTCCTACAACTGTCTCAATATTAAAGGTATTTGACATATCTTTTCAGAGGAATTCTTGGATAGCCTACCTTCGAAACGTGACATCCAACATGTTATAAATTTTGTACTGGATCCACTCCCCCCAACTTACCTCACTACAAAATGAATCCGGCCGAGGCAGGTTGGTGAACTATTGAGTAAGGGGTTCATTAAAGAAAGTCAAAGTTCGAACGCTATACCGGCATTATTAACCCCAAAGAAAGATGGCTCTTGGAGGATGTGCGTTAATAGTCATGCCATCAACAAGGTTATCGTTAAATATCGGTTCCCCATTCCCAGACTAGATGACATGTTAGATATGATGTCTGAAACCACGATCTTCTGGAAGATCGATTTGAAGAGTGGCTACCATCAAATTCGAATTTGTTTAGAAGATGAGTGGAAGACCGCTTTGAAGACTAAAGACGGTCTATATGAGTGGATGGTCATGTCTTTTAGCTTGACAAACACTCCCAACACTTTCATGCGTGTGATGACTCAGGTATTATGACTGATAAATTTTGATCGTGTACTTTGATGACATTTTGATTTACAGTAAGACACTGGAGCACCATATAAATCATCCTAGTGAAGTTTGTTGCGCCTCAATAAAAGAGAAATTATATGCAAATTCAAAAAATTATGTCTTCGTGACTGATTGAGTTATATTCTTGGGATTTGTTGTGCTTTCTCAAGGGATTTCTGCGGTCCTCAAAAAATTCAGGCGATTGTAGAATAGCCCGAGCCCAAAAATGTTCAAGATATAAGAAGTTTTTATAGGCATGCAACCTTCTACAAACAATTCATAAAGGGGTTCAGCACTATCAAGATCCGAATTACGAGTTGCCTGAAGAAAGAGGAATTTCAGTGACCCGTAGTTGCTACCAAGGCATTTAAAGAAAGTAAGCAAAGGATGACCGAAGCACTTGTTATGAGACTTTCTAATTTCTCTAAGGTGTTTGAGGTAATGAGTGACGCCTTAGGCATTGGCATAAGCAGAGTATTAAGCCAGGAAAAGTATCCCATTGCCTTCTTTAGTGAAAATCTTAGCGGTGCTAAACTGAATTACTCTACCTACGACAAAGAATTATATGCGGTTGTGCAATCTTTGCATTATTTATTGGCAACATTATCTTTTGCCAGAAGAATTTGTCTTTTATTCAAACCACGAGGCCCTTCGATACCTTAATTCTCAGAAGAAGCTTAGTGTTAGGTATGGTCGATAGATTGAATTTTTTCAAGACTACACTTATACCCTTAAGCATATATCTGGAGTTGAGAACAAGGTAACTGATGCGCTTAGTCAAGTTTTTCTTCTTATACAACTGAGCGCTGAGATACTGGGATTTGAGAGAATCAAAGAAGAGTATTAATTCGTCTCCCGACTTTAGAGAGATTGTTGTTGTGTTAAAAGAAGGGGCGACTCCTGAGATAGATGCTTCCTACTTCAGGATGCCTATTTATTTTGATTTTGTAAGTTATGTGCTCTCCGTACTTCCTTGAGAGATTACCTTATTTGAAAATTGCATGTTGGAGGTCTTGTTGGTCACTTTGGCCGAGAAAAGATTATAAAGGCTATAAAGAGTTTATTTTTACTGGCCAAGCCTTAAAAAAGATGTTGCAAGGCTAATAGGACTATATCGCACCTGCCAATTGGCTAAGCAATGAAAGCAGAATATTGGCTTGTACATGTCGCTACCTGTGCTAGATTGTCCCTGGCAGGACGTGAGTATGAATTTCATGCTTGGACTTTCTGAGACTATCAGGAAGAATTATTTCATAATTGTTATTATAGACCATTTCACAAAGATGACCCATTTCTTGCCATGCAACAAAACATCTGACGCCTCCAAGATTGCTCAGATTTACTTTGATAGGGTAGTTAAGTTGCATGGATTATCCAAAATCGTGTCAGATACGGATGTGAAACTCATGAGCTACTATTCGAAGACCCTATAGCACAGGATGAGAACTAAGCTCATCTACTGCTTTTCATCCTCAAACTGACGGTCAAACCGAGGTGGTTAATAAGAGTCTAGAAATTTTTTCACAATGCTTGGTTGGCGAAAATTTAAGGAATTAGGATCTAATTTTCCCACTGTAGAGTTCGCATATAATAGTTCAGTGAATAGTTCAATAGGCATGAGTTCATTTGAGGTTGTGCATAGTTACAAATCTAGGAAGCCTATAGACCTATTCATGATGTAGCATCCTAGAGTCTCTGAGTCTGCATCTGTATTCGCATCGCATGTTCAGATCTGAATAAAGAAATCAACAAGAAAATTCAGGAAAATAATTCCCATTATAAGATCCATCTTGATTTGCATTGAAAGCATCTTAAATTTAATGAGGGTGATTACGTAATGATCCTGATACTAACAGAGCGGATCCCACCAGGAACTGTTAAGAAATTGACTGCTCGAGTGTTGGCCCTTAAAAAATTCTCAAGAAAATTAATCCAAATGCCTATGTAATTGATTTATCTTCGGATTTCAGGATTAGTTCGACATTTAATATATAAAGGTCCTCCTTGTAATCACCTGGGGGGTGAATAGGTGATGGCTATACTAAATGGCAAATAATGCGGAATTAAAATTCACTTGCTAGCAACTTAGCAAATACCAATTACAACTCAAGAAATACTTGCAAAAAGTAAACAATTTAAGTGTGCAAGAAGTAAAGAGAGGGTAGAATAAAGATAAAAAGAGTAAGCAATCGCAAACACGATGATATGTTCCAAGGTTCGAGCCTCTACTCTACGTCCTCGCCTTCAACACTATGAAGGATTTTCACGATTACCGATCTCACTAGATCGTCAACTGTTACAAGTTCTCATTAGAACTCAATGGACTCACAAGTCCTCTCTCATGGTGTCACAACACCAACACGGAGCTCACTAGCTCACTTGAGGCCGTAACCTCTACAACTTCACAATAGAAGGAAATTGGTGATCTTCTCTTGATCACAAAAGGCTCACAAGCACAATCCTATAACCAAGATGAGAAAGTGAAAATCTTTGGGATGTGTAGTGGAAATAGCTTGTAAAGATGTAGAGAGAAGGCTCAAACTAAAAATAAGAATGTGAAATTTTAGCTCAAAAGAAAATCTTTTAAGAAAAAGTTAAAACTTGACTAAATCTTTTTCAAACTTCTCAAAACTTGCTGAAATCTTGTTAGTGGATTTTTCTACAGTCTCACTATTTATAGGGGATGAAACATGAGTAGAAAACCCAAAAGAGTCGTTCGGAAAAGACCCCAAAAAACAAAATAGAATATAGCCGTTGAAAAAAATCAGAAGAAAATCCTTCTACTGGTCGACCGGTCGGGCGACTGCTGTTCCCAACCAGAGAGCAAAGCTCTCTGTCGGTCGTCGGGGTGATCGATCAGACCCATCCGAGAGCAAAGCTCTTGCAGTCGGTCGACCGCACGGTCGACCAAAGTGCACAAATGCACTTTGGTGCATGTCGGTCGACCGCTCGGTCGACCGATAAAGCAAATCTGCTCTGCCTACGGTCGACCAGTTGGTCGACCGACCTAGGGCCAAAAGCTTGTTATGGAAATCTTTTGAAAACAATCTTTTCCAACAAAATACACTTTGATCTTAAATACAAAATAGAGTTTTAGGGACTTGATAGAACTAGTGTGTGATCATGGATCAACACAAAACAAAGTTAAAACTATATTTTGTAAAAACTCTTTTCTAAATCGAAAACTGGTTTTTCCGAAACTCATTTTTTTGAAACTCGATCTTGAAAATAGAAAAGAGAAATTTTTTGAACTCTTTTAAAACACTTTTAGGAATGTGAAAGATATGTGTGTGTCAATCCCAAAGAGCTATTAACTATATCATCTTGGTTTTAACAAACGATTATAAATCCTATCTAAAATGTAAAAAGTATAAATACAAATCTTGATATAGTCTTCTCTTGTAGTCTTGATCCTTGAGCTCTTCTATGTGCTTAGGCTCTGAGATCTACATCTTCTTGGCTTCTAAACGTGTGAGTCTTGTGATGGAGCCGAAATGCAATAAAGAGTTAACCTGAAACTTTGTTAAATAAAATTGTTAAAAAACTACATATGTTTTGTTATCATCAAAACTAGGCTAATGGCCTTTGGGCCGACAATCTCCGCTTTTTTGATGATGACAAAACACATGGAGTTATCTCAAATAATTTGGGAAGAGGCTTCAAGCGAAGCTCCCCCTAAACACATGCATATATCAAAATGTGGAATATAAGTTAGATGCATCAATAAAAGTATATGAATAAGATATATCAATCAAGGTCTATGCAACCCATCTATGCATACCAAGAATACAGAATTATAAAGGTGTATGCACAAACGATTTTCTCCAACCAACCAATAACCTCCAACTCCAAAACAAGTGGTAAATGGTTGGTTTACAAAGGATACATATGAATACACACACGCAACATACCACACAGAGAAGATATGTATCAAATATCAACAAAGGAAAGAGATACATAACCTCTCAAAGACAATAGTGATATCATAAAAGAAATTTGTCCATACAAAGGTTCATGCTAACCTCAAAACAAGTTCCATACCACAAAATAAGTACTACAATGTAAAAACACATGTCCAAACACCAAATACTACATGTCCACATAAAAAAGTAAATGAATAAAGACATGAAAATAAAAACTCTCAGATAACTCCATAAAATCTCTCTCCTCCTTTTTATCATCAACACAAAAGGGGTCAATCTTCCTGAAAGTCTGGATCTTCAGGAGGAGCTGGTGTCTCGGAAGGAGCTGGAGGAGGTACCCAGGTGTCAAACAGAGGACCCGATGTAGGAAGGGGTTGCGCGTGGCCTGTCGAAAGTGGAACAGCCAAGCGTTCCTATTATAAGTCTCGTCGACACATGTCTAGAGATAGTGAATAGAAGAGCAGATGTACTGCAGGTCATTCTGAACTCTGTGCTCCATCCTTTCAAAATTTGTAGTCATCTTCAGATCATGCTCCCAAAGCTTAGCAGAGAGAGCTGAGTATGGGTCGATAGAGGCTGAGGAGGATGAAGAGGATCCAGGGGCAATAGCAGGAATGATAATAGGGGGCTGAGGAGCAAAAGCACACTCCCTAGGACGTATCCTGTTTAGGAGGGTGCTATTGATATCAACAGTTGGTTCGATACACTGTTCACGAGATAGATCAAATTTTAGTTATTTGAGGAGTCGGGTAATGAGCACCCTAAATGGTAAGTGTCGGTTTGGAATCAGGAGGTGTCCAGAGACCATGAAATTGATGATAAGCTTTGAATGTTAACTTTAATGCCTTTCATAAGGTAATAGATCAAGAGAGGAGAAGAACCCCGAGCATGACTATATTCTCCTGCTTTTGGCAAGAGATTATAGAACACAATTTTGGCTAGGACTTAGGCAGTGGTGTATAATACTTCACCTCCTCGTTCCTAACTAAAGCGGAGTTATCATCATCGTGAAGTAGGAGAGATCGGTGAGGGCAGATTCACCGTCAGGATATTCAAAATCATGAATATCAATATTATATATATCTACACCCTCACAGGAGAGATGTAGCAGATGGGCAAATCGATCTAAAGAAATGTTAATGTCCTTGCCCAGAACCCTAGATCTAACATAATTATTTTAGAAAGTCAGATTAGACTAAAAATAGTTCGCAAGCTCAGGGTAGACGGGTTCCTTAATGGTGATTAGGTATTCAAGAGAGTTTGTGTTCAAAATGTTTGCTAGATTCAAGTGCTCAAAATCAGCGAGCATAACAGTTTTACTAGAAATAACGTGCTTATTATGGATCACAGGAAATCTATGAGAAGCATTTTGAGAAACAAAGGAGTTAGATAATGATTCGGGTTGTTAACCCTTCTCAAATCTAAGCCTCTTTGACATGGTAAAGATAAAAAGATGATAAACAAGAGTTTGGCATGAATTTTGAAAAGATTTCTAGAAAAATTATGAAATAAAGAGGATTTTGAGAGATTAGAGATTATACCTTGAAGAACCCAAAATATCTCCTTGAAATCAAACAGAGCTGGAGTTTTGAGGAGAGATCCAACAAATTTAGGGTTTAATTGAGTTTGGAAAGGATTTGGGAGAGATGGGAGGAAGGGAAATAGGGAGGAGAAGAAGAGAGAGATGGTGGAGAAGAAAAAAGTGAGAGAGTGTTGGGATTTAGGGCTTATAAAGGGGGTGAAAAACATAGCTTACCCGACTCACAGTCGACCGCCCGGTCGACTGGGGTCTAACCGAGAGCTTCTTGGATACAGCAGGGCGACAGGCTTAGGCCAAAATTATTTTCTTTTTGTATTTCAGGTTCCCTCGGTCGACCGGACCTATTCCAGGTCAACTCAGTCGACCGGTCGGTCGACCGGGACTATTCAAAAAATAATTTTTTAAAAATAGGAATTAAGGGCTTTTGAAAAATAATTTTACTTGGATATTTTTATACATAAAATAGATAAATAACACCAAATATCTTATAGGCATGAAAACACTTGAAAATGATATCAAAACATTTTTTATTTTATTTTTTATTATCATTATATTAACAATATATTTTTCAACAATTAAATCACATATTAAGCCATTAAAAAAAGATATTGAAGCTGAATACCCTTAACGGGTTCTGAACTTCTCCTTATCATTCCTCTAGATAAGATAAGAGTTGAAGCGCGCAATTGCTATCCTATTTATTTCTTAATTATGGTTTAAATACAATACCCAACCACAAGATAGATATATAAACAATATATATATATATATATATATATATATATATATATATATATATATATATATATATATATATATATATATATATATATATATATATATATATATATGAGCAAATAAATTAATCTATGTACACATACATGCAAAGATGTCTATCAACCAAGTGAGCATGGGAAAATACTATAAACATGGGCAAGCAATTCTTGGGCTAGTAAAGAATAAGAGCAATGTTAATGGACTAGCTCAAATATAAGTAAGTCATAAAAATAACAAAAAAAAATCATGTATTCATAACTAAAGAATATGAACACAAAAGAAAAACTAGCTAATCCTATGGATATATAAATCTAGCTAGAAATAAAATTTTCAAATAGAGAAGTTACCAAATCTTAGGCAATCTCCAAAATAAGTGCTTCTTGATAGGATGCAATATGACAGTTGATCCTTTGAGCTTCGATGCATCCACCACCAAGACACCATCTCCTCCTATGTCTTGGAAGAGGACGACACACCTATATCAATCAAGTTGGGTGAGTTCTTTGGTACCCAAATCTTTTTGGGTCCTATAGGGTTAGTACTTTCTTGAGCCCAAACAATTTTTGTTTAACATGTTTAACTTAGCATAACAAAATTTTACTAAATGGCCTTTGCGGCCGCAATGTGCACATGTGTACACTTTACCATACATGAAGCATGCTTATGTTGATGTGCATGTGCATGTTGTGCATGCTTTTCATAGTGTGTGTGTGAGATGAATGAGGTGTATGTTTCCTTTGAGTTTTTCCTTTGGAAACATAGAAGCAAATTTGTTCATATCACATGCACACTTTTTCAAAGTGGTATCCAAAACATCAATACTTTTTTGGATATCCAAAAATTCATTTTTGTTAAAAGCAATATTAGGGCTTTTACCCTTACAAAGAAGTTTGTATTTATCAAAATTTTTTTTCTTTTTCTCAAAAGAAATAGATAAGTCATTTTTCTTTTAAAAACAATTGCTAGCTTATTCTTTAAAAGTCATTTTTTTTCAATTTTTATTTTATGCAAGAGAAATTTCATATCTATTTTGTAATTCTTCAAAAAATTATGCAAGTTCATCTATAGTTAAATCATTATCTTCTAAAAAGGTTTCGAGATTTATCATGGAAGTTTCCTCTCCGTTTACCATGGAGCAAACGTGTGCGGCATCAATTTCCTCCTCGGAATCCGTTTTCGTTTCATCCCAAGTGGCTACCATTGCCTTCTTCTTCTTATGAACGTTCTTGAAGGTAGTGGCTTGAAGTGAGGGGCAATCCGCAATTAGATGGCCCGACTTCTTATAATCAAAGCAAGGACCCATCTTCTCCTTCTTCTTTTCAAATCTCCCTTGATGTCTTCCTCTTCGGAAGTTGTTGTCTTCCCTTCTTATAAAACATTTTGCCCACTTTTCTAATGAGCATGGCAAAGTCTTCATCTCCATTTTCGGATGAATCTTCTTGTCGATGGTGGAGGGAGTAGCTTTGAAAGCTATAACTTTCTTCTTTGGAGTTTCCCTTTCTTCTCTCACTTTCATTTTTATCTCATGGGTTTTGAGATTTCCAATAAAGCCGGAGAAGCCAAACTGCTCTCTATCGTTGAGCTCCTTAAGGGTTGTTTCTTTGACTTCTCAAGCTTTGGGGTGAACTTGATCATCATATTGGAATATATGGACTCCATCCTAGGTTTTCTAGAGGATATGCAAGCAAGAGAAAAAGATTGTAGAATCTTACTAGCGACACTCCTTAAAATCCAACACGTTTTCATCCTAACATCTAAGCACAACGTAAGAGAAGATTTACCTTGAAGTTACGTTGTCAAAGTTCTTAAGCATGAAATGTGAAAAATTACTTAAAGGTGTGACTTTAGATTATGAAACTAATCATCATTTAGTCTTCAAGCAATCTACTTTAAACCTAGGGTTTTTAAAAAAATGTCATCAATCCGATCAATGCTTAACTGCTCTAGGGTTGCTTTAAGAATTTCAGCAAACCACAATAGGAAATTAGTTCATCATTTTTTTATCTTTTCAATTTATTTAATTTTTTTATGTTGTTTAATAAGAAGAATTGAGAAAGAAAGGAAACAAATAAATCAGAAGATCACAGATTAAAAACTAAACCAGAGAGATCACAGAATAAAAGCAAAATTAAATAGCAGAGAATTAAATGGGAAAAAGGTAACCTTTATTCGAAAAACGTCTCCCAAATACAAGCTCCTTCTCCTCCACAATGTACTCAAAACAAAATTACAAACTTGCAGAAATTTTAAAGAAATAGCTAAAGAAAACCCTAATCTCTCTCTGGATCCCCTCTCTGCTGTGCCTGCAGGGGTATTTATAGGTGCAGAAGATGATAGAGTCCCGGATAAACTCCTCCACAAAAACTGGTAGATGTATAAGGCAAGATTGCCGCGGAAACGCGGCTTGGGCCGCGTTTCCGCGGCCATAGTCTGATCTCTGCCCGCGCGCTTTCGCGCGTGGCCTCCTCTGGTCCGTCCATCTGGGCATATGCTTCTGGAAGCTGGATCCTGGCTCTTCATTTTGGATTTTCGAGATAACTTAGAAATCAAGTTACCCTAAATCCAAATCCCTTCAAAAATGAATCTCATCCTTGCACTCTTATTTATCCTCATCCACCAAGCATTTAGGGTAGAATAGAACTCTATCCTTTCCCTCTTTATAGTATTTGCAATTTTTACTTTGTATTTGCACTTTTGACTTCTTGTAATTGCACTTTTACACCTGGGCTTGGACTTGGGCTTGGATATGGGCTTTTGGGCTTCATTAAGCTTTAATTCTTTATTTAATTCAAAACTCAAGGCCTGCACACATTAAATAACAAAATATTAATAAATGTGCATTATTATATGAATAAATGTGAAAATGTGGTAGTAAATATGATGACAATTATGCATTTTTCACTACCAATCACACCCCCACACTTATCTTTTTGCTCGTCCTCGAGTAAAAATCAAAGAAAAAGAAAATCTAATCTAGCTAACTCACTTTCGTAGGAATCACGGTTGCACTTAGCATGTGCAACAATCCGTTAAACCCCTAGGTTACCCTAGAGGACGAGTGTTGTCTCGTGAGGGTTTTCAGCGGATTACACCCACAAAATCCATAAAAAGGAGAATATTCGAATTATATTTGAAGAGACTAAGTAGTCTATAAGTTTTAGGATTATCATTTTTATTCATTCTTAAACTTAGTCTTAATAAAGTGAATTGTTATTTATTTTAGGTAAGGATCAAAATTGAATGTTTGTATAGTCTTTTTCGTTACCAAAAATCATATGCATCCTTATGAATTGTTACTAGGAATTCCTTAACTTGGACTCTCATGCCTCTTTATTATTTTTATAACATCATCTAATTTTTCTTTTGTGTAAGTATGAAGGCTTCTTGAGGCCCTCATACCTAACTAATTGACTATTGATGTGTTAAATTTTTTTTTTAGCATGTATAACCTATCTAGTTTTCGTTTGTGTAAGTATCAAGGCTTCTTGAGGCCCTTATACCTAACTAATTGACTAATAGATGTGTTAATACTGAAAAGTCACCTAGAGGGGGGGGTGAATAGGTGACAATGCTAATCTAGGAACTAAATGCGGAATTTAAAACTTAATGCAAATTACACTCAAGTGTGATCAACAAATGATGCACACACAACCAAGCCAAGCAAATATGAATGCACAATATAAATAATTGCAAGGCACAAAGTAAAGAGAGAAATAGAGAGAGAGTCAATGGATCAAGCGCAAACAACAAGATGTGTTTCGAGGTTCGAGCACCCAGCTCTACATCCCCGCCTTCGACACACGAAGGATTTCTAATCCACTAGCAAGTCCACAAAGAACTCTCACAAGGAGTACCCAACTCCTCTCTTTACAACCACAACCTCCTCCTTGAGGCAAGCTCCAATCCAACAAACAATCACCTCACAACTTGAGGGATTAGCACAAAGCAAACACAAGGATCACCTCACAACTTGAGGGATACAACCCAAGGCACAAAGCCAAACAAAGATTGGGTTTTCAACTTGGTGGTTCAACAAGCAACCACAAACAATTTCTTCTCCCACACAAATATCCTATAGAAAAGATAGTAGATTTTAGCTCAAGTGTGGAGAAAACCAATGGAATGGAAATCAGAATCACAAAGAAAAATCCTTGGGAAAACAATAGAAATTAAGATGGTGAAGTTCAATCAAAAGCTTTTCCCAAAAACCCTCTTCTTTGATTTTCCAAACCCTAGCAAAAACTCCAATAGATTGTTCAATATGAGTTCAAAAATTTCTTTTGATTGCAGCAAAAACACCAGAGAGTATGGAAAAATTCGCACAAAAAATCTTAGAGAAAAACTCTCTCAAATGGGGTATTTATAGGCAAATCTGGAAACTAGCCGTTGGATGTAATTTTTGCCAGAATTACCCTGACGGTCGACCGCCCGGTCGACCGTCCCAACGGTCAATTTTTGACCCGTTGGCGCTAGCGGTCGACCGCCCGGTCGACCCAAACAAACAGAGAGCAAACCTGCTCTCAGTCGGTCGACCGCCCGGTCGACCGGCTAAAGGTGTAGCCGCGTGCACGTTTCTGTGCACGTCGGTCGACCCATACGGTCGACCGTATACATGGTGCGGTCGACTGTACCGGTCGACCGACCAGCCTGGCAGACACCAAAACAGGTCAGAAATCTGAGGAAATAAATATCCAATAAATTCTTATAAACTACTAAAAATCCCCAAAAAATAGTTTTGTCAAATTGCATTGATATATAAACATGTGATAAAAGTTTTGACTCAAATATCAAGCAATTAGAACTATTTTTATGTCTTTTCATTTTTACCAAAAACCAAACCTTGTATTTTCTAAAACTTGGATTCTTGAATAGAAAATACATTTTGTCTAAAATTCATCCAAATACAAAAAGATGATATTTAAACATTTTGAAACATGATGCATATGGATAGAAATCCAATATACATGAAACATATACATATCATAGTTTTTGTCCTTAATTCCAAAATTAAGTATTGTTAAAACACAAAACCTAAAACTCATGAAATAGGTATATCAAAGTAAGTTTGTCTAAGAGTTGAAGCATGCATGTATATAGAACAAATCTAATATACATTAAACCATGTAAACTTGTTTTGATATAATATCTATTCATGCAAACCAAGATCGGTTAAACCAAAACCGAAAACCAAAACATGATACGTGTGTGTTGTGAACTTGAGCTTATCATACTATTCTAATCTTTACAATTAGGATCTAACCCAAAACTAAACTATGGTACCGATGTCTTCTTGTAGAGCGCAATCTCCAAGCCGACTCGATCCAAAACTCTTTGATCCACCGAGCAAGTGCTATATATATATGATCTTTGACGCTCGGGCTCTTGAATCAACATGTGAGTAGCTTCCAAATCATCTTGTTGAAGCTAATCACCTACTAATAACTTGATTAAAGATCTAAAACTAAAATCACAAGATTATTAGTACACATAACTACATGAGTTAATCATCATCAAAACTAGAGTGGAAGGCCTTTGGGCCAACAATCTCCCCCTTTTTGATGATGACAAAACTCATGGAGTTATATATGCATGGATTAAAGTTAAGCTTCAAAGAAGCTCCCCCTTAACACATGCATAGGATAAACAACTAATAAATGGCTCTAGATACCAATGAAATTATAAAACAAATAAACATGTTCTTGATACCAATGAAATCTTTAAAAAATAAACATGCTCTTGATACCAATTAAACTAAACATAACATGCTCTAGATACCAATTGAACATAATATATGCAAAAACAAAACTCATGATCTCTTTTACAAGCTCTTGATACCAAAACTAAGCAAACCAAATATGTTCTTTAAATAATGCTTTGGATATCAAATTGAACTTAATAAAAACATTAAAAACATAAAACATGCATATGTAAACATGCATATAAACTCAAATTCTTCTCCCCCTTTTTGTCAATCATCAACAAAGGGGTTTAAAAAAAATCAAAACTAATGAAAACATATTCTTTTTATATTCAAAAACAAGGGATGTTCTCTCCTTTTTGACTAAACACAAATATGATACCAATTAGAATAAAAAGTGTCAAGGAAGTGCATATTGATACCAATTAAAAATGAAACTATACCAATTGAAAAACAAAATACCAATTGATAAGTAAACAATCATCATATCAATTGAAAATAAACAATCTTTGATATCAAACATAACAAATTTTGAATTTCTAAACATAAATGTTGATACCAATTGAAAACTAAATCAATTGAAACAGGTTGAATCTCAAGCTTATCATCATAAACAAGATTTGTGCTTAAAGATATAGGGATATAATAAGCACAAATAAAACATGTATATGTATGAAAATTAGATACCAATTGAAATTGATATACTATGAAATGCAAGCATACATACATAAAAATATGAGTATACAAGAAATGTCAAGATTGATACCAATTGAAAGAATTCAATGATACCAATAGAAACAACAATAAGATCAAGTGTATATCTCATAATCCTATACCTCCCAATCATGGTTCAAGTTTCAAATGGTTTTCATTTTAAAGTAAACATGAAATTTATCTAGGATGTGAAATTACCAATTGAAATCATCTTTAAATACATAAAATTCATCATAAATGTGAAATCACTTAGCAAACATGAAATTCATCCAAACGATCTAAACTTCAAGGCATATGTATGTCATGTACAAACTAAAGTATACATACATATCCTAAACACAATGAGTCCACAAAAGTATATGCATGAAGGCACGTGGCTCAAGGATGTATATGTATAAATGATAGTTTGGTCAAGATGGACATATACATGAAGTCAAACAAAACATGTAAAATGATGAATACAAGTCAAATGCAAGAATCATCAAAACTAGACTATACTAGTACATCAAGTGAATACAAATGAGCGTTCAAGCACAAACATATATAAAGGTTTATTTGTAGCTCACTAGTTGTACAAGTATAAATCCTAGTCTTAATGAAAACTATCATTCAAGCAAGTAGTCAAAACATGAAGCATAAAACGGGTCAACAATCAACATGATCATGACAATCAAAAACATGAATTATTAAAACAAAAAGTCATAGTCAACCATATGATTAGCATGACAAAGACATGTGCATTAGATATATGATTAACATGATAGCTAAAACATAAAGAGAACACAAAATATGGGTCCATACTAAACATGGGTGTCTCAACAACTAATCATGTAAAGCATAAGTCTAATAAACATGGCAAATATCATACTAATCAAAAACATGAGTCATCAAAACAAAACATCATAAACATTCATATGATCATTATGTATATGCATGTACATTAGATTTAGGGCATACATGTTAGTTTAAACAAGGTGAGAACACTAAATATAGATCCATATAAAACATGGGTGCTCAAGTAACTAAACATGTATAACACTAATCTAATCAATATAACATAAGTATAATGAACAATGAAACAAAACATGCTATGAATAGATGAACATGTAAAAGCATGCAAATAAAAATGGGAGTTAGAGAATGATACCAAAACCCATGAAGGTGCATCTCTAGTTCTCCAAACCAATGGTGGTCCTCTCCATCAAATCTCCTTGAGAGTGAAGCATCCAAATGGTTCTCTTTTAGGCTTAGAACGCATCCACCTCAAGGCACCAATACTCTCACGTGATGCGAGAGCTCCCACCTACATCAAAAAGTATAGAGGTGGTCTTTGGTACCCATTTTCTTTTGGGTCCATAGGGGTTAGTTTCTTTTCTAACCCAAATAAGATTAGTTGCTAAATTTTCATGATAAATACGATCATAACAAAATCTAGCAAGATGGCCTTTTTGGCCACAATGTGTACATGTGTACACATGAGCATACATGTCATGGTTGTGTCCGTGGAAAGCATGTGTATGCCGTGTAGGGTGTGCATGCAAAGATGGACCTTGTTTCTTGCGAACCAAGGTTTCCAAACGTGTATGATTTAAAGCACATTGGCTCAAAGTGGAGCCCAAACTATCAACACTCATCTTCAAACATTTATATCATTATCAATAGTGGAAGATAAAGTGGAGCATGCAATAGGTGTGCTAGAACAAGAAGCTACACTAGCATGACAAACATGAATATCAATCTCATTTTGTAAAGATTCATTTTTCTTTAAAACCAAATCCAACTCTTTTGAAATTGAATCAATTTTATTTTTCAAAACAAGATTATCTTTAAAAGTAAAATCCAATTTTGAAGATAAAATCTCATTGTGCTTCACAACATCATCACAATCATTTTTGCCTTTTAAATCTTCAATTTCTTTAAGGGCAAGGTCAAGTTGAGATTTAAGTGAGTCACGTTCACTTGCAATCTCTTCCTTCTCTTGCAAAACCAATTCAAAATTAGAACACAAATCCTTTAATTCATTTTTCAAAACAAGGTTGTCCTCTTTTAAAAGATTGTGTTTTTCCAAGAAATTTTCAAGCTTTTGAGCAAGTTCCAAATTCAATGTTTGCACTTCAAAACAACCATGGCAATAGGAACTAGAGCTGTCATCTAATTGAGTGTCCGATTGTACCTCAAGGGAGTTATTCCCTTGGACCATGAAGCAATGCTCTTCAGACTTTTCTCTCTTAGATCTCCTCATCTTGTTGATAATCCTTGGAAGCTCGGGAGACGTCAATAAGCTCCAAACTGCAAAAGCCGAGTCATAATGATCAAACACCGGTAAAAGATGTTCACTAAGAGATGCTCTAAGTGCTCTAAGTGCTAGTGCATTAGCCTTTTTATGCTTGCTACTATTAGGGAATGATTCCATAGTGGAGGCTTGATAAACTAGATGACCTAGTGATTTTAAATGTCTACTCATATTGGCCTTCCAAACATCAAGTCTAATATGGTCAAACATAGGAGGGCTATCCATGAGTGCAACCTAAATGTGTTTAAATGAACAATGCAAATGAAGATTAGCAAACCAAGATCTCACTCCTAGGTGGTTAAACCTAAATATCAGGAGCGCTAGCTCTGATACCAATTGAAAAGTCACCTAGAGGGGGGGTGAATAGGTGACAATGCTAATCTAGGAACTAAATGCGGAATTTAAAACTTAATGCAAATTACACTCAAGTGTGATCAACAAATGATGCACACACAACCAAGCCAAGCAAATATGAATGCACAATATAAATAATTGCAAGGCACAAAGTAAAGAGAGAAATAGAGAGAGAGTCAATGGATCAAGCGCAAACAACAAGATGTGTTTCGAGGTTCGAGCACACAGCTCTACATCCCCGCCTTCGACACACGAAGGATTTCTAATCCACTAGCAAGTCCACAAAGAACTCTCACAAGGAGTACCCAACTCCTCTCTTTACAACCACAACCTCCTCCTTGAGGCAAGCTCCAATCCAACAAACAATCACCTCACAACTTGAGGGATTAGCACAAAGCAAACACAAGGATCACCTCACAACTTGAGAGATACAACCCAAGGCACAAAGCCAAACAAAGATTGGGTTTTCAACTTGGTGGTTCAACAAGCAACCACAAACAATTTCTTCTCCCACACAAATATCCTATAGAAAAGATAGTAGATTTTAGCTCAAGTGTGGAGAAAACCAATGGAATGGAAATCAGAATCACAAAGAAAAATCCTTGGGAAAACAATAGAAATCAAGATGGTGAAGTTCAATTAAAAGCTTTTCCCAAAACCCTCTTCTTTGATTTTCCAAACCCTAGCAAAAACTCCAAATAGATTGTTCAATATGAGTTCAGAAACTTCTTTTGATTGCAGCAAAAACACCAGAGAGTATGAAAAAATTCGCACAAAAAATCTTAGAGAAAAACTCTCTCAAATGGGGTATTTATAGGCAAATCTGGAAACTAGCCGTTGGCTGTAATTTTTGCCAGAATTACCCTGACGGTCGACCGCCCGGTCGACCGCCCAATGGTCAATTTTTGACCCGTTGGCGCTAGCGGTCGACCGCCCGGTCGACCCAAACAAACAGAGAGCAAACCTGCTCTCAGTCGGTCGACCGGCCCGGTCGACCGGCTAAAGGTGTAGCCGCGTGCACGTTTCTGTGCACGTCGGTCGACCCATACGGTCGACCGTATACATGGTGCGGTCGACCGTACCGGTCGACCGACCAGCCTGGTAGACACCAAAACAGGTCAGAAATCTAGGGAAATAAATATCCAATAAATTCTTATAAACTACTAAAAATCCCCAAAAAATAGTTTTGTCAAATTGCATTGATATATAAACATGTGATAAAAGTTTTGACTCAAATATCAAGCAATTAAAACTATTTTTATGTCTTTTCATTTTTACCAAAAATCAAACCTTGTATTTTCTAAAACTTGGATTCTTGAATAGAAAATACATTTTGTCTAAAATTCATCCAAATACAAAAACATGATATTTAAACATTTTGAAACATGATGCATATGGATAGAAATCCAATATACATGAAACATATACATATCATAGTTTTTGTCCTTAATTCCAAAATTAAGTATTGTTAAAACACAAAACCTAAAACTCATGAAATAGGTATATCAAAGTAAGTTTGTCTAAGAGTTGAAGCATGCATGTATATAGAACAAATCTAATATACATTAAACCATGTAAACTTGTTTTGATATAATATCTATTCATGCAAACCTAGATCGGTTAAACCAAAAACCGAAAACCAAAACATGATACGTGTGTGTTGTGAACTTGAGCTTATCATACTATTCTAATCTTTACAATTAGGATCTAAACCCAAAACTAAAATATGGTACCGATGTCTTCTTGTAGAGCGCAATCTCCAAGCCGACTCGATCCAAAACTCTTTGATCCACCGAGCAAGTGCTATATATATATGATCTTTGACGCTTGGGCTCTTGAATCAACATGTGGGTAGCTTCCAAATCATCTTGTTGAAGCTAATCACCTACTAATAACTTGATTAAAGATCTGAAACTAAAATCACAAGATTATTAGTACACATAACTACATGAGTTAATCATCATCAAAACTAGAGTGGAAGGCCTTTGGGCCAACAAATACATGTATAATATTTCTTAGTTTAGGCTTTCTAATCCACCCATGTAGCGAACTTTAAGTCGGTGGCTCCCAAACCGGTCGGCTTTAGGGCACCAGGCCCGCGGACTCAAATTCGAATGAACTAGGCCACAAAACTAAGGACTTTATTTTATTTAGAACTCACCTTTAGGCGTGAATACTTATGCTTCTTGAGGCACATGTATCCAGCTTAATTGGTGATTTTTTTTTTTTTATGAGGCACACGGTCTTTGTCTTAGAATCCTAGATATGCACTAGGAATGCACATTTCATTAAGGTAAAAATCAAGACTAAGTATTTATTCAATTTCTCCTCCTATACCTAAAAATTAAACAATTCATTTATTTTGACCAAGTTTTTTCGAAATCCTAATCATGACTTTCCTAATTCTTAAAACTAACTTAGATTTCTCTCAAGAAATAAGTCAAAGTATTATCCTTTTTATAATAATTTTTTTTATGCAATAAATAAAGAGAAAAAATATTTCTATTTTCTTTTATTTTTTTTTTATATTACATATATTACATACCCTTCCCCCACACTTGTTTCATGCATTGTCCCTAATGTATGAATGAAATGCATGGATGCATGAACTGGCAGAAAGATATAGTTACCGATACAGTGGGTCAAAAAGACCCACGGCTGCATTTACTTCCGGTACTGACTCCAAAAAGATTTTAAGACGTTGACCATTTACCTTGAATGCATTGCCATTTTTGGGGTCGTAGATCTCTATGGTTCCGTGTGGAAACACAGTCTTAACAATGAAGGGCCCTGTCCATCTTGACTTCAACTTGCCAGGAAAGAGATGAAGTCTAGAGTTATAGAGTAAAACTTTTTGTCTTTGGACAAACGTTTTTCTCGTGATGAACTTGTCATGAAAAACCTTAACTCTATCCTTCGCAATCTTCGCATTGTCGTATGCTTCATTCCTTAATTCCTCTAGTTCAGAAATTTACAATTTTCGAAGCTCACCGGCCTTTTCTAGATCGAAATTTAACTGCTTAATTGCCCATAGGGCCCGGTGCTCTAGCTCAACAGGAAGGTGGCAAGCCTTTCCAAAGACTAGTCTGTAGGGAGACATTCCTAGAATCGTCTTAAAGGCAGTCCTATATGCCCATAGGGCATCCACCAGTTTGGTGGACCAGTCCTTCCTATTCTGATTCACAGTTTTCTCCAAGATGAGCTTGACTTGCCTATTAGAAATTTCTACCTGTCCGCTAGTTTGAGGATGGTAGGGCGTAGACAATTTGTGAGTTATGGCATATTTTCGCATAAGAGCTTCAAAAGTTCTATTGCAAAAATGTGTGCCATTGTCACTAATGATGGCTCGAGGGATTCCAAAGCGTGAGATGATATTATCTTTCAAGAATTTGACAACAACTTTGTTGTCATTTGTCTTGCAAGGGACAGCTTCAACCCATTTTGACACGTAGTCTACGGCCAACAAGATGTATTGGTGCCCAAACGAATTAGGGAAGGGTCCCATAAAATCGATGCCCCAGACATCGAAAAGTTCTACTTCTAGAATTGGATTTAGGGGCATCATATTTCGTTTGGAAATTCTTCCTATCATTTGACATCTTGTGCAAATTTTGCAATACTCAAATGCGTCTCTGAACACGGTTGGCCAATAAAAGCCACTTTGCAGGATCTTTTCGGCAGTTTTGCGGGGACCAAAATGTCCACCGCAAGCGAACTCATGACAAAAAGCTAGAACGCTTTTAGTTTCCTCGTCGGGGACACATCTCCTAATGATTTGGTCGCTACAATATCTGAAAAGATAAGGATCTTCCCACATGTAATACCGGACTTGAGACAAGAATCGGTATCTATCCTGTTTTGACCAATTAGGCGGTGTTTAGTTTGTGACTAAGTAATTCACTATGTCAGCAAACCATGACTCCTTAGAGATAGCTAGAAGTTGTTCATTGGGGAAATTGTCATTGATGGGCAGTTCGTCAGAAGGTGCGTTTGGCACACGAGAGAGATGGTCTGCTACGACATTTTCGACACCTTTTTTATCTCGAATTTCGAGATCGAATTCTTGAAGGAGAAGGATCCAACGAATGAGTCGGGCCTTCGCATCTTTTTTAAGCATAAGGTATCGAAATGCAGAATGGTCAGTGAAAATCGTGGTCTTAGTCCCAAGTAGGTATGGGCGGAATTTCTCCAAAGCGAACACTACAGCTAAGAATTCCTTCTCGGTTGTAGTATAGTTCATTTGGGCATCATTTAGCGTCCTACTCGAATAGTAGATCACGTGCTGCTTGTTATCCTTACGCTGCTCTAAGACAGCACCTATCGCAAAATCTGAGGCATCGCACATGATCTCAAAAGGCTTGGACCAGTCCGGAGGTGAGATGATAGGAGCAGAGATAAGTTCCACTTTCAATTTCTCCCACGCACTATTGCACCTATCATCAAAGATGAAGGGCACGTCTTTAGCTAGAAGGTTTGTAAGGGGTCTAGCAATTTTGCTAAAATCCTTAATGAACCTACGATAAAACCCAGCGTGTCCTAAGAAAGACCGAATGTCCTTCACGCATCGTGGAAGTGAAAGTTTGGCTATGATCTCCACCTTGGCCTTGTCTACTTTAATCCCTTCCCTAGATATCTCATGACCTAGGACAATCCCATGCTGCACCATGAAGTGACACTTTTCCCAATTGAGGGTCAAGTTCTTTTCGGTGCACCTACTCAGCACTAGCTCCAAGTGATGGAGACACTGGTCAAATGAATTCCCATAGACGGAGAAGTCGTCCATGAAAATCTCTAAGAAACGCTCGACCATATCAGAAAACAGGCTTAACATACAACGTTGGAATGTGGCGGGGGCATTGCATAAGCCGAAAGGCATTCGACGGTAGGCAAATGTCCCAAATGGGCACGTGAACGTTGTCTTTTCTTGGTCCTCCGGGGCTATAGGGATTTGGTTATACCCTGAATAACCGTCCAAGAAACAGTAATACTCATGACCGGCTAATCTTTCCAGCATTTGGTCGATAAATGGGAGGGGAAAATGATCTTTCCTAGTGGCGGCGTTCAACTTGCGGTAGTCTATGCATACTCTAACCTTGGTGGGCAATCGAGTTTGCACTAACTCATGCTTGTCATTCTCTACCACAGTAAAGCTAGACTTCTTAGGGACCACATGCATTGGGCTAACCCATTCGCTATCGGAAATGGGATAAATGATCCCATTATCTAACAGTTTCACTATTTCGGCGTGTACAGCCTCCTGCATGAGTGGGTTTAGCCTACGCTATGGATCCCTCTTCAGTCTAACCCCTTCCTCTAGATAGATACGATGCTGGACTATCGTAGGGCTTAGTCCCTTGATATCTGCCATAGTCCAACCAATGGCTTCCCTATGTCTCCTAAGGGTTGCCAGTAGGTCTTCCTCTTGCCTATTAGTCAAATTAGATGCAACTATGACCGGTAACGTCTCTTGTTCACCTAGGTAGGCGTACTTAAGATGTTTAGGCAAGGCTTTTAACTCCAAAGAAGGAGGTGGCTCGATGGGTGGAGGAGTTAAGCTAGAATCTCCCATCTCTATAGAACTCAGATTTGATTCCCATTCGATCTCATCAAGGCTGAGATCACTTGCTTCTAAGTCTTCCTCTTCCTCTGACTCTAGTGTGATCTCCTCATTATGCTCACTCGTCATGTTTTCAATGAAGTTAACCTCAAAGGGTTGGTCGGTCACATCGTAGGGATGCTTACCTAGGTTGAAAACATTGACTTCCTTGGTCATATCCCCAAAAGTCAGTCTCATGGATCCGTTTCTACAATTTATGATTGCATTTGCGGTTGCTAGGAACGGTCTTCCTAAGATGACGGGAGTTTGGGACCTAGGATTAGACACAGGTTGTGTCTCTAAGACAATGAAATCGACTGGGTAAATGAATTCTCCTACCCGTATGAGAATGTCATTGATCTCTCCCTTAGGAACTTTGATTGAGCGGTCAGCCAACTGAATAGTGACTTGGGTCGGGTTGAGTTCACCTAATCCAAGTTGTTGATATACGGAGAAAGGGAGCAAATTGATGCTAGCTCCTAAATCGAGGAGTGCTCGATTGATTTCGGCTCGACCTATGGTGCAAGAGATGGTGGGGCAACCAGGGTCCTTATACTTAATAAGGATCTGGTTGGACAATAGCTCACTAATGTTAGTGGCTAGAAAAATCTTCTTAGGCACATTAGTCTTTCTTTTCTTGGTGCACATGTCCTTAAGGAATTTGGCATAACTAGGGACCTGTTGGATTGCATCAAGAAGTGGGATGTTGAGCCTAACTTGATTGAACACCTCTAATAATTTCTCCATATGTGCATTGTTGTTGCTTCTAAGCCTATTTGGAAATGGAGCTATAGGCTGGTGTACCTGTCCTGCTGACTTTTCAACTTCAGTTTCATTGGAGCTGGGTGGAGAAGGAGTGGAGCTAGATGGAATGGATGACTGAGATGGATCCTGTGGCATGGATACTTGATTATCAACTTGTTTCCCCGATCTGAGTGTATGAACCATGTGACACTGGTTTGGGTCTTGAGCCTCATTGGCTGGCCTAGCATTCCTAGGATTTGGCAATGGTTGACTCGGTAGGGTACCCCTCTGTCTCTCTTATTGGTTCAATTAGATCTCTATCCTAGTTAAGACTTGAGCCAGCGTGTCGTGGCTTTTAACTAGAGTGTCCATCTTTCTTTCCAAATTTGAAAGTCTTGTCTCCATTTGTGAATTTTGGAAAGACGGTGGAGGATTTTGACTAGGGAAATTTTGTTGATAGGGCGGATTTTGGAAATTGTTGGAGAATTTGGGCCTAGTTTGATCATTGTTGCTTGGGCCCCACGAAAAATTGGGATGATTTCTCCAACCAGGATTGTAGGTGGGTGAATAAGGATTGTTGGCGGGCCTTGTGAAGGCCGCACTCATATGTTCGGGCAAGCTTTGATGCGCGATGAAGACAGGACATTCCTCGAACACATGGTTCATATCTTGATAATAAGTACAGCCCGCCGAAGATGTTGGGCTGACTTGGTTCACAGAGACTGGCTCTTTAGTTTCAAGAGCCTCTAGTCTTCGCATAACAGCAGCTAACTTAGCATCGGTTGCTACGTTGCCCTCAATGGAATGGATACCTCCTTTAGAAGAAGTAGGGTCATTAGTCCTAAATTTTTCCGGAGTAGGTTCCCATTGGATGGTATTATCAGCTAATTCTTCATATAATAACCATCCTTCATCTTCGTTCTTTTGCAGAAATCCTCCTTGGCACATAGATTCCAACAGCGTTTTAGTAGGATAATCTAATCCATCATATAGAACTTGGCAAAGTCGTCATTTCTCTATCCCATGGTGAGGGCATTGGGCAAGGAGGTCCTTAAAACGTTCGAAGTATTTCCAAAAAGGTTCATTGACTGTTTGCTTAAATTGTAGGATGTTCTTCCTAATCAGTGCAGTCTTGTGAACGGGATAAAATTTCTTTAAGAAGGCCTTAATGAAATTATCCCAAGAAGATATTGAACCGGCCTCTAGACTGTAGAGCCATTTCTTTGCTAAATCCTTCAAAGCAAAGGGGACAAACCTAAGTTTGATGGCATCTTTTCCTAACTTAGGTATATTCATCATGAGACATACTTCTTCAAATTCCCTTATGAAGAAGTATGCATCCTCGGATTCAAGTCCATGAAATTTGGGAAGGGTGTTGATGTATTGTGGCTTGAGTTCAAATGGGTCAACATCTTCAATAGTAAGCTTGATGCAAGAAGGAAGAGAGGTTCTAATAGGATAGAACCTATCTTGGAGTGACTGTGGTTGTGCCATGTGTGAGTCGGGCTTGAGCTCGGATGGTGAACTAGTTCTAGTTAGCCTGGATGTAAGTGGGTCTCTCGACCAAGCGGGCATGCACAATTAGCAAACAAATTCAACCAATCAACCAAAAAAAAAAAAAAAAAACAAACAAAAAATCCTATTCTAGAGTTATCCTTGACCTAGATGACTCCTAACTTTAGACTGTCCTTAGGAGGTCTATTGTCGACGTTAACCACAAGCTAATCGGCCAGGTAGATGGCAAGACCGGTGGGAGGTTTTCCGTCAGAGACGTTCCTTAATTAAATAACCACCGTTCTTCGGGCTTTCGGCCCTCAATCCCCTGCCTAGACACCGATTTGATAAGAGTTAATTTCGAACAATTTTCCTCCTTAAGTCAATCTCCTATTCAGTTCGAGTTAACCTAGGGCCAACGTCTAGTCAAATTTTACTTAAAGTTAGGGTTGTGAGTGTGACGGATATGATTTTTGGGCCAAGGAAGTGTGATGAAATCCCCACCTTATCTTTTTTATGGGTTATGCCCTTAAGATATTTTTGTGTACGTGTAAAGCTGTAGAAAAGTAATCACTCAAGAAAGCAGTAAATCAACCAAGAGTGTTTCCTAATCTATATGCTATGCAAACGTACCTTGTCGCCAGCACTCTTCAACAGAATTAAAAAAATTAAAATAGACACGTGCCCTAAATGCAAGAGTCTAATTTTTTTTATTATCAACAAATGGGTTAATGTTATTAATTAGCAGTTGCAGAGTGATCACAGAGAAATTTAATCACAGCAGTAAGCAGTATTTGCAATTATGAGCAACCTGCAGAAAATTTGATGAGTAGTGAACTACTCTTGCCGCGAAAATGCGGCAATTGCCGCGGACCCGCGGCAAAGAAGTAGGCTCTGATGCTCTGCCTTCGAGGGCAGAGGCACAGAGTTGCTATGTGTCCTTGCTGCTGCTTTGTTTTCCTGTTCTCTGTATCTGCAAACAGAAAGAATAAAAAATAATTAGATCTAGGAAATCGTGCCGTTCCTTCCCCGGCAACGGCGCCAAAATTTTGATTGAGAATTAAGAATTTGTAAATAAGAAATTGAAGTGTAGAGTTCTTAGTCTCAATGCTATCCGCTGTAGCAAGCTCCAAAGCGGGTCGTGATCCTCAGGGAAGGATGCGATGCAAGCTTTTCGGCCGATTCCTCTGTATCTTCAAAATATGAGAAAAGAGATTAGATTTGAAATATATATATGAATGGGAAGATGTGGTTTTACTGATATTCTACCACAACCTATAGTGCAAGTTAAGGATATTGATCATCATATTGGAATATATGGACTCCATCCTAAGTTTTTTAGAGGATATGCAAGCAAGAGAAAAAGATTGTAGAATCTTACTAGCGACACTCCTTAAAATCCAACACGTTTTCATCCTAACATCTAAGCACAACGTAAGAGAAGATTTACCTTGAAGTTACATTATCAAAGTTCTTAAGTATGAAATGTGAAAAATTACTTAAAGGTGTGACTTTAGATTATGAAACTAATCATCATTTAGTCTTCAAGCAATCTACTTTAAACCTAGGGTTTCTAAAAAAATGTCATCAATCCGATCAATGCTTAACTGCTCTAGGGTTGCTTTAAGAATTTCAGCAAACCACAATAGGAAATTAGTTCATCATTTTTTTATCTTTTCAATTTATTTAATTTTTTTTATGTTGTTTAATAAGAAGAATTGAGAAAGAAAGGAAACAAATAAATCAGAAGATCACAGATTAAAAACTAAATCAGAGAGATCACAGAATAAAAGCAAAATTAAATAGCAGAGAATTAAATGGGAAAAAGGTAACCTTTATTCGAAAAACGTCTCCCAAATACAAGCTCCTTCTCCTCCACAATGTACTCAAAACAAAATTACAAACTTGCAGAAATTTTAAAGAAATAGCTAAAGAAAACCCTAATCTCTCTCTGGATCCCCTCTCTGCTGCGCCTGTAGGGGTATTTATAGGTGCAGAAGATGATAGAGTCCCGGATAAACTCCTCCACGAAAACTGGTAGATGGATAAGGCAAGATTGCCGCGGAAACGCGGCTTGCGCCGCGTTTCCGCGGCCATAGTCTGATCTCTGCCCGCGCGCTTTCGCGCGTGGCCTCCTCTGGTCCGTCCATCTGGGCATATGCTTCTAGAAGCTGGATCCTGGCTCTTCATTTTGGATTTTCGAGATAACCTAGAAATCAAGTTACCCTAAATCTAAATCCCTTCAAAAATGAATCTCATCCTTGCACTCTTATTTATCCTCATCCACCAAGCATTTAGGGTAGAATAGAACTCTATCCTTTCCCTCTTTGTAGTATTTGCAATTTTTACACTTTGTATTTGCACTTTTGACTTCTTGTAATTGCACTTTTACACCTGGGCTTGGACTTGGGCTTGGATATGGGCTTTTGGGCTTCATTAAGCTTTAATTTTTTATTTAATTCAAAACTCAAGGCCTGCACACATTAAATAACAAAATATTAATAAATGTGCATTATTATATGAATAAATGTGAAAATGTGATAGTAAATATGATGACAATTATGCATTTTTCACTACCAATCAGAACTCTAATAACCTTGCAAATTTTTTGGTCAATGTCAATGGTGTCACCTAAAGAATATAATCCATTAGTAACCTTAGTGAACCGTGTAAGCATTTCATCAATACTTTCATTTTCAAGCATGTAAAAATTCTCATATTGAGAACGGATCAAGTCAACTTTAGATCGCTTGACTTGCGACGTTCCCTCATGAGTAATGATAAAATCATTCCAAACCTCATAAGCGAATTTACAATTAATTACACGAGAAAGATTATCATCATTTAATACTTGTGCAAGTGCATATTAGGCTTTAGCATTGGCCCCATAGTCCTTAACGGTTGCTTTGGAGACCATGTATCCTCATCACCTGAGGTTCAATAAATTTTTTGGTAATAGCCTCGGCAACTCTAACTCCTAGGACTTAAGGAATAGGTTCATCTTAACCTTCCAAATGGGAAAGTTCGACCCATCAAATTTGGGTGGGGACTTGATGCTAGAGAAGTAGTGTGATGGCATGAAAACAAGTATAAGTGCACAAACAAATAACAAATAAAACAAATGAATATAGCCAAATAAAAGGATCTCCCTAAGGTGGTTAAATCAAAACTAGGGTTAGGCTCTGATACCAATTGTAAATCACCTAGAGGGGGTGAATAGGTGATGGCTATACTAAATGGCAAATAATGCGGAATTAAAATTCACTTACTAGCAACCTAGCAAATATCAATTACAACTCAAGAAATACTTGCAAAAAGTAAATGATATAAGTGTGCAAGAAGTAAAAAAAGAGTAGAGTGAAGAGAGAAAGAGTAAGCAATCACAAACACGATGATAGTTTTGAGATTCGAGCCACTGCTTTATGTCCCCGCCTTCAACACTATGAAGGATTTTCACTATGACCGATCTCACTAGATCGTCAACCGTTACAAGTTCTCTTTAGAACTCAATAGACTCACAAGTCCTCTCTCGCGGTGCCGCAACATCAACACGGAGCTCACTAGCTCACTTGAGGCCGCAACCTCTACAACTTCACAATAGAAGAAATTGGTGATCTTCTCTTGATCACAAAAGGCTCACAAGCACAATCCTATAACTAAGATGAGGAAGGGAAACTCTTCGGGATTGTATAGCAGAAATAGCTTGTAAAGATGTAGAGGAAAGACTCAAGCTAAAAATAAGAATGTGAAATTTTGGCTCAAAAGAAAATCTTTTAAGAAAAAGCAAAACTTGACTAAATCTTTTTCAAACTTTTCAAAACTTGTTGAAATCTTGTTAGTGGGTTTTTCTACAGTCCTACTATTTATAGGGAATGAAAACAAGAGTAGAAAACCCAAAAGAGTCGTTGAAAAAGACCCAGAGAAAGATAAAACAGAATATAGTTGTTGGAAAAAAAATCAGAAAGAAATCCTTCTGTCAGTCGACCAGCCAGTCGACCGCCAACGGTCGGATTTTTGATCATTGGGGATAGCGGTCGACTGGTTGGTCAACCGTTGTTTCCAATAAGAGAGCAAAGCTCTCTGTCGGTCGACCGGGACAGTCGACCGGACCCAACCGAGAGCAGAGCTCTTGTAGTCGGTCGACCACACAGTCAACCGAAATGCATAAATACACTTTGGTGCATGTTGGTCGACTGATAGAGCAAATCCGCTTTGCTTAAGGTCGACCGGTCGGTCGACTTACCTAGGGCTAAAAGCTGTTATGGTAATCTTTTTGAACCAATTTTTTTCCTGACAAAAATATACTTTGATCTTAGACACAAAATAGAGTTCTAGGGACTTGATAGAACCAGTATATGATCATGGATCAGCACAAAAAAAAAGTTAGAACTATATTTTGTAAAAACTCTTTTCTAAATCAAAAATCGGTTTTTCTGAAACTCGTTTTTCTGAAACTCGATCTTGAAAATGGAAAAGAGAAATATTTTGAACTCTTTAAAACACTTTTAGGAATGTGAAAGATATGTGTATGTCAATCCCAAAAGAGCTATCAACCAATATTATCTTAGTTTTAACAAATGACTGTAAATCCTATCTAAAATGCAAAAAGCAAAAAATACAAATCTAGATATAGTCTTCTCTTGCAGTCTTGATCCTTGAGCTCTATTATGTGCTTAGGCTCTAGGATCTATATCATTTTGGCTTTCAAATGTGTGAGTCTTGTGATGGAGCTGAAATACAACAAAGAGTTAATCTGAAACTTTGTTAAACAAAATTGTCAAAAACATAACTACATATGTTTTGTTATCATCAAAACTAGGAATAATGGCTTTTGGGCCAACACTCCTTTAAACCCTGATATTCTACTTGTGGATCTTGATGAGCTATCCCTGAACTTTTCATTGAGGGACCCAATTTGCCACCACTACCTACTACTGTCCCATTTGCAACAGAGCAGATTGATAGCATAAGGGATGTGATTGAAGCTTTAACCTGCACACAAAATACAATATTTCAGAACTTAAGAATAAACATGTGCAAGTGCTTAATTCTTACCGCTAAAGTAAGTGGCTATGCGGGTCGTGATCCACAAGGAGGGTTTGCGATAGAAGCATTCAAAGTTTTGTATTGAAATCTTTATGAAGAAAAACGAAAGTTCTTCTTTGTTTAAAGAAATGAAAATGAAAAAGAGTTATAGGTTAAAATTAGAAAGAAAACGGTAGAATGAGAAGGTGGAGAAAATCAGAAAACAACTATGTACAAATGAATATTTACAAAGAAGTGAAAAGGAGTGATGAAGGAAGTGGGTGTTGGTGATCTAAACTAAGAAATAAAAAAGTGAAGAAAGAAGATGAAAGAAGTACTCACCTAGTTTGGTTGATGACTTACCTGGAACCCTTGCATGTTCTACCTTGCTTGGAGGCGTTCAACGCATAGATCATAGGATCGAGCTCAGTCCCCGTTCGCATTATATCATCAAGCGGAGCAAGAATGAAGTGATACGGATCTTGAGGAGGAGAACGTCTTCATGAACTATCGTTGGCACTCACACAACATCGTTATACTTATGCTTCTGGATTCACTTGCAAGCTCATCAAAAACAAAAGAGGTAAAGTAGGAAGAAGAAAAAGAAAATGAAAGTAAAGAAGAACATAAACATATTACCTTTTATTGCTTGAAACGATGGAAGAAAGGAGGAGTGTACATCGGTGTCACTCTCAACATAAGCCTCTCTCTCTTACTTACATGAATCTTCATCTAACCTAAGCTTACATACAAATTACATAAAAAGAAAAGAAAAACCTAAACTACAAGAAATGAAAACTAGGCTAAATCCTATCTCTGCATGGTCGTCCCATTTTGCTCAGCTGAAACCTATATTTATAGGCAAAACCCACAAGGGGAGAATCCCGGGAAGATTGGGGGAGCAAACGCTCCCCAAACAACCTTCAAACAGCCGCGGACCGCGTTTTCGCGACCAGGGTGTGGCCAGGTGGCCACACCCTGTTGGTGGGTCTCCCTGGTTTTTCCTTCTACTTTTATCTTCAGTTGGTTTTCTCGTTTGAGTCCGGGATTGTGACGAAATGGCCTTTGATTCTTGGCTTTAACCGATCGATTCTGAGAGGATTCTTCTCAACCGATTTTCAACCTCTTGATTTTGCCCTGATTCACTGAGCTCGAATTAATTCTGATTTAATTCAGAATTTTGGTGGGCTTTTGGGCTCATTTCTCTTCATCTCCTTAAGGAATGTGCCTGCAAATAAATTAAACATTTAATTAGGATAATGCAGATTTTATTCTATAATAAGTATGGAAATATGATACTAAATATGCAACATTAGCGACCAATCACACCCCCATACCTATCTTTTGCTCGTCCTCGAGCAAAACAACTAAACTATACTAAGGATTATTAGACCACTTTCGCAGGTCACGCGATTGCACTGAGCATGTGCAACAAGCCGTTAAACCTCTAGGTTCCCCCTAGAGGACGAGTTTTGTCTCGTGAGGGTTTTCAGCGGATTACACCCACAAAATCCATAAAGAAAGGGAAACAAAGAGTTAATATTTTCGAAAAGCATTTTGAAAGAGAAAAATATTTGAAATATAATTGTAAGATTTAAGTATTCTATAAGTTATAGGAAAACCGAATTTTTCATTCCTAAACTTAGTCTCTATTCAACAATTTGTTATCAATCAAAGTAAGGAGTCAAATTGTACTTCTCATCTAGTCTATTACTTTACCCTAAGTCATATGCACCTTGTGATCGAAATTTTTTTTGACCAAGGGTTCATTAACTCTAACTCTTATGCCTTATTTATTTATATATATATATTTTTTGGTTGTATTATTCCTTAGTTCTATTAGGCTTTCTAATCTGCCCATGTAACGAGCCTTTAATCGATGACTCCCAAACCAAACGGTCTTAGGGCACCGGGTGAGAAAACACCCGAAGGACTTAAGGACTCGAGCAAACAAGGCCACAAAACTAAGGATTTTATTATATGAACCCCTTTTAGGCGTGAATACTTATGCTTTATTAGGCACAAATACCCAGCTTAATCAGAGGATTTTTATATATATATTTTTTCTCAAACTTATCTAATCATCTTTCGCATAAATACTAAGGCTTGCTTAGGCCAAAGTACCCAGCTAATCAATAATTAGATTTGTTCATTATTTTTTTTCTTTTTCTTTATTTTTGTATAAGGCATAAGAATCTTTGTTTTTGAACCCTAAGTGTGTAAGTGTATGAAGTGTGCATATTTTATCAAGGTAAAGATCAAGACCAAATTACTTTGACAAATTTTCTTCCTAACCCTAAAAATCAAACAAATAATCTTATTTTAACCAAGTATAAGAAATCCTAATTTGGATTTTCCTATTCCTAAAAATTGACTTAATTTCTTACAAAAAATATGTCAAAATATTGTTTCTATTTTCAAAAAGTTTTTAAAAAGTAAAGAAAATGTTAATTTTTTTTGTTTTTTTTAATAAAAAGAAAAACTAAGTTATGTTAGAACCCTCCCCCACACCTATCTCATGCATTGTCCTCAATGTATGAATTAACGCATAGATGCATGAAAAAGATGAAAGGGAAGGAAAATGTTACCTTAAGGTGGTGGTTCCAGTGGTGGTCTGATTGGTCCACGAAATGCGGCCCAATCAACTTTTTGTGGAGTTCGGAGGAACCCACCAGAAATTTCTTTAATATAACCCATTAGAATGATGTATCCATGAAGGATTTTTATTAAATATTTGACCCCATCTAATTTTCAAATTCCATAATTAATTTCGGAGTCAAATTTGTCAACCTCCTTGTCCCAAAATGGAGTATGAAATGATAGAATGATTGACTTGGACTCAGGATGTATAGGAACTAATACCGACTCAGGAAGGTGACTTAAGTCAAGTAAAGGCTCAGGAGTCGAGATTGGTTCAGGAAGTGGGTCCAAATCAAGAAAGTGAAACTCAAGTCCACATTTATTTTCCAACAATGGAATGTGACTTAATATTGGTGATTCAAGTTCAGGAATGATAGGTGGGGGAATCAAACTGACTCTAAAATATTACTCAAGTTTGGTAACAAAATAGGAGTCAATATTGATTCAGAAAGTTGAACTAAATCACAGATTTGAGAATCTAGGTCACATATCTCATTGAGTTCAATATCAAAAAAATGAGAACTTGCCAATTTGTCAATAGGATTTTCAAAAGTGTAAAATTGGTCAAGTTCAATATGATCATCAAGAATGGTTGATTCAATTTCATGATGAATTGGCACAGGATTCAATGTTGACTCAGGAAAAAGATTGAAATCAGGTGAAGACACCGGAGTCATTATTGAATCAGAAAGTAAAATTGAATCACTAAGTTGAGATTCATGATCATATTCATTTTCAAGTTCGATTTCAGGAAAAGGATAACTTACCAAACTGTCAATATTCTTTTCAAAATTTAGAGTTTGGACAAGTTCAAATGATTGTTCTGAAATGGAACCTTGATTTCCAAAACAGCATGACTCTTCGACTCGAACAGAATGGTTAGTGACATCAGAACTGGTCAAACGGTGAGAATGTAGAGTTTGGACCATCATATCTATGTCACGATTACGAGCGTTTTGAGCCTGAGTCATGGCTTCAAGCATCTTTTCATAGTTGATGGGTTCATCGTCTTGTTGAAAAGATGAAGTGTTGTTTTGGAATTGGTGGTGAAATTGTGAGTCCATCAGATTTTGGGATTTTTGTTTGGACTCACGCATACTCATTTCCAAATTGATAGTTTTCTATTTTGGACTTGTGGAACTGAGTATGAATCTTGAAAATATTGTGGACAAGGTGGAGAAGGAGGACAAGTTGGATGAAAATTGGACTCGGGGGGGGTGAAGCCCCACTGACTCTGTGAAGAGTTGAAATCATTCTGGAAATTATAGTTATTAGATTGGGGGCATGGGTTATATTGATTCGGATAAGACCAATCCGGCACACTAGGTTGGTTAAAGTTATGATATGCCGGGTTGGTAATATCCAAAAATGAAGTCGGTGTGTAATATGAATTATTATTGAAGTTGGAAAAATTATTATTATAAGCCATATCACACAATAGAATACAAACAAAAAGAAAGAAAAACAAACAAACAAATAAGCAAACAAATAAAAGGAAAAAATTCTAACTAAGTTAGGGTAGACCTATGACCTAGACGACTCCTAACTGATTAGACTGTCCATGGGAGGTATAATGCAGACTTTGACCACAAGCTAATCAGCCAGGTCAGGGCAAGGTTGGTGGGAGGTTTTTCGTCAAAGACGTTCCTTAATTAAATAACCACCAACCTTTGGGCTTTCGGCCCTTAATCCCTTTCCTAGACACTGATTTGGCAGGAGTCAAATTCCAACACCTTTCCCCCTTAGGATAATCTCCTAATTGAGTCCGAGATGTCCCTAGGGCCAACGTCTACTCATTTTTAGTTAGGCTCGGGTTAGTGAGTGCTTCGAATCTAATTTTTGGGCCAAGGAAGGGTGATTAAATCCCCACCTTATCTTGTTATGGGGTGGTGCCCTTAAGATCAGTTTGTGCAAGTGTACAAGATATGTAAACAAGATTCACTCAAAGCGATGTAAATCAACCAAGAGATGAGTCCTATTCTAGATGTAATGCGAACGTACCTTGCTCCAGCACTCTTCAACAGTAAAGTAAATGAATTGAAAAGACACGTGCCTAAAATGCAAACGTCTAATCAATTTTTTTAACTTTTTCAACAAAAATTTTACTGTTGATTTATTAACAGGCTTTTGGTGATGGCATATAAGAAATAAAGTTGCAGAAAACTAGTTTTTGCAAAGTAAGCAGCCCTGCAAAAAAAAAAGTTAGTAGTGAACTCTTCCTTGCCGCGGAAACGTGGCAAAAGCCGAGAAAACGCGGCAATTCAGAGGGTACTTGGTCTCTGTTTTCTGGAACAGAGGCCCAAGACCACTTATATGTTTCTGCAATCCTTTTTTCCTGCTTTGCTTGCCCTATAACCTGCAACAGAGAAGAAAATTCGTTTTAGTTCTAAAAATTAAATAAAAATCAGATTTCAATAAAAACCGTTACCCTCCCCGGCAACGGCGCCAAAATTTGATTGAAGCTTTAACCTGCACACAAAATACAATATTTTAGAACTTAAGAATAAACATGTGCAAGTGCTCAATTCTTACCGCTATAGCAAGTGGCTATGCGGGTCGTGATCCACAAGGAGGGTTTGCGATAGAAGCGTTCAAAGTTTTGTATTGAAATCTTTATGAAGAAAAACGAAAGTTCTTCTTTGTTTAAAGAAATGAAAATGAAAAAGAGTTATAGGTTAAAATTAGAAAGAAAACGGTAGAATGAGAAGGTGCAGAAAATCAGAAAACAACTATGTACAAATGAATATTTATAAAGAAGTGAAAAGGAGTGATGAAGGAAGTGGGTGTTGGTGATCTAAACTAAGAAATAAAAAAGTGAAGAAAGAAGATGAAAGAAGTACTCACCTAGTTTGGTTGATGACTTACCTGGAACCCTTGCATGTTCTACCTTGCTTGGAGGCGTTCAACGCATAGATCATAGGATCGAGCTCAGTCTCCGTTCACATTATATCATCAAGCGGAGCAAGAATGAAGTGATACGGATCTTGAGGAGGAGAACGTCTTCATGAACTATCGTTGGCACTCACACAACATCGTTATACTTATGCTTCTGGATTCACTTGCAAGCTCATCAAAAACAAAAGAGGTAAAGTAGGAAGAAGAAAAAGAAAATGAAAGTAAAGAAGAACATAAACATATTACCTTTTATTGCTTGAAACGATGGAAGAAAGGAGGAGGGTACATCGGTGTCACTCTCAACACAAGCCTCTCTCTCTTACTTACATGAATCTTCATCTAACCTAAACTTACATACAAATTACATAAAAAGAAAAGAAAAACCTAAACTACAAGAAATGAAAATTAGGCTAAATCCTATCTCTGCATGGTCGTCCTATTTTGCTCAGCTGAAACCTATATTTATAGGCAAAACCCACAAGGGGAGAATCCCAGGAAGATTGGGGGAGCAAACGCTCCCCCAACAACCTTCAAACAGCTGCGAAAACGCGGCTTTGGCCGCGTTTTCGCGGCCAGGGTGTGGCCAGGTGGCCACACCCTGTTGGTGGGTCTCCCTGGTTTTTCCTTCTACTTTTATCTTCAGTTGGTTTTCTCGTTTGAGTCCGGGATTGTGACGAAATCGCTTTTGATTCTTAGCTTTAACCGATCGATTCTGAGAGGATTCTTCTCAACCGGTTTTCAACCTCTTGATTTTGCCCTGATTCACTGAGCTCGAATTAATTCTGATTTAATTCAGAATTTTGGTGGGCTTTTGGGCTCATTTCTCTTCATCTCCTTAAGGAATGGGCCTGCAAATAAATTAAACATTTAATTAGGACAATGCAGATTTTATTCTATAATAAGTATGGAAATATGATACTAAATATGCAACATTAGCGACCAATCAGGATGATCAGATCATCTCCAATCGAGATGGTGGATAACTTGAGAGGACCTGCAGCGATTGGCGATATCTAATGTGCTAGAAAGGTCACTCAAAATCTAATAATATATGGATAACTTGAGAGGACCTGCAGCGATTGGCTCCAGATTTATTGGAGTATTATGATAGTCATCTAGAGCTATACTCAACAGGGTCGAGTTTTTTTCACCCCGAGAGAGTTAAGGGGGACATCACACTGACTTTTTTCGCATGTATCAACACCTTCGTCGCCATCTCACAACGACCTACTTTAGTTGTGATTTTGAGTCATGACTAGTTGTGGTCTTCTTTAATTTTTGGACGATTATTTAGTCTATGTGTCGCAGTTGTCGTTGGTTTTCGTTTGAGCTCAATTGAATTCTGTTTGAGTCAATTTTTTGAGTCTTGATTGATTGGTTATATCTTACTTTAGAGTTGTATTGGCTTTTAGTTTCTAGTGTTTAATCCCATATCAAGTATGATGACAAACTTTTCTTTGTAAGACTCTATTTAAAGAGGCTCAATTCAGTTAATAAAGTAAAGAATAATTGATTAAAAATTTTGTTATTTGTATTAATTTGATCTCATTTTGATTAAATCAACTTGTGGTAAAGCCAAAGACTGGGTTGCGATCCGAATTCATATCCTCAATCCAAATTTTCTGTTTTGATCCCACATCACTATGTTACATGACAAGAAGAGTAGTTCTCCCATATTAGACTAAAGGCCTGTTTAGATGTCTACAAGTGCAAGTTGTAAGTTGAAAACCTTTTTGCGTAATGTGTAGATGTAAAAAGATTTTGTGCAAGTAAATTTTCGAGTGTTTGGTTCATAATGTGAAAGTGTAAGTAAGAAAAAATATTATCAATTGTAGTATTTGATATAACTGTAAAGTAAAAAAGAGAAGTCAATTTTCGTTGTTTAGTTGTTTGCTTGCAAGATCTACTAAACATGACAAAAGCAAAAATTTTAAGTAATTAAATTTAAAGCAGAGCTCTTATTTAATTAATATGTAAATAAAAAGCATTAGTACAATAATAAAAAATATTAACCTAATAATAAAAAACATTAATCTAACAACAAAAAATATTAATATAGTAATAAAAAATATTAATCTAGTAATAAAAAATATTAATTTAATAATAAAAATAAATAATAAAAAATTAATCTAATAATAACAATTGCAAATGGGTCTACAAGTGAGCTTTGTAAGTGTGTCGGCAAGTGAGCCACAAAATGGCAAATGAGAATTAAGTGCGAGTGGGTCTATAAGTGAGCCACAAAATTGTTTTTAGTTTGCAAGTGAGATTTGCAAACCAAAAAATGTCCAAACAAAGTAAAAACATTTAGGTGCAAGTGGGCTTTGCAATCCGGCCCATTTGCACCTAAACAAACCCCTAAAAAAAAAGGTGTTAGAAAAGAAGATAATAATAGAGAGAATCTGTGCCCACCTTTTACTCAAAGAAAACAAAATTAGAGGGAAAATGGGGCAGAGTAATATGCCAAATATAAATAATTTAGTTTTTCTTTCTTTTCTCTTCTATTTTTTCCCCTTTCCTCCTGCATGAATAATAAATGACGGAGAGCGTGAATCACATGCTCATTTAATACGTAAAGTAAAAAAGAAAAGAAAAGAAACCTCAAACAAATGGTAGGTGAAGAGTGAACTTTATACGCCTAGCCTTTGAAAACTGTGGTTTATGCTCGACTGATGTGGCCACTGTAAGTACACCTAGAGGGGGGGTGAATAGGTGTACCACTAATCTAATGAACTAAATGCGAAAATTAAAACTAATTTGCAACAACACTTAGTGCAACCAACGAGTGTAGCCGAATTCCCTGTGAAGGGCTCTGGACTAACTCCTCTTGATTCCTCTGAATAAGAGTTGAGGCGCTATATGAAGCTCTCGTGGTTAAGCACAAGTGAGGCACACAAGCAAACACAACCAAGCATATAGATATAGGCAATATGAATCAATGCAAGGCACAACACAAGCATATAAATGATATGGCATTATGAATGATGCAATGCACAACACAAAGTAAAGAGAGAGAGAGAGAGTTAAGAGTCAATGGATCAAACGCAAACAACAAGATGTGTTTCGAGGTTCGAGCACCGAGCTCTACGTCCCCGCCTTCACCGAGAAGGATTTCCAATCCACTAGGAGTACCGAACTCCTCTCTCAACCAATACAACCCCCACCGAGGCAATACAAATGGTCTACCGAAGACCGGAGTACCAAACTCCACAAACCAACCAATACAACCTCCACCGAGGCTAACACCAATCCACCTCTACCGAAGAGGGATACAAAACCAATCCAACTCCACCTCACCAAGAGGGAGTAAACCACAACCTCAACCTCTACCAAAGAGGGAGAACCAATAACCCAAATCCACCTCTACCAAAGAGGGATATCCACAAAGAAAGAGTGGTTACAATAAGGTGATCTCAAAGACCACAAACTCAATCTCTTTTCCACAAATAAATGATCCTATAGAATAGGATAGAGTGATATAGCTCAAGTGGAAAACAAGTGTTTGGAAATCAAAAACTCAAGGAAAACTATTGGGAAAATAACTAGGATAAGAATACAATGAAGATCAAAAGCCCAATCCCAAAGCTTTTCTTTTTCTTAAATTTTCCAAACCCTTTTTGAAACAAATAGAGATGAACTCTTTAAGCACCAAAAACCTTTTGAAAACTTGCTGAAATAAACACTAGAGAGTAGAAATCTTAGGCTCTAAAAATCTTAGCCAAAAACTCAAAACAATGGGGTATATATACACCCCAATCCAAAAACTGGCCGTTAGAACTAATTTCAGCTCTTGGCGGCTGGCGGTCGACCGCCAACGGTCATATTTTTGACCGTTGGAAGAAGCCGGTCGACCGCCTAAAACCAGAGAGCAAAACTCTCTGGCCGATCGACCGCTCGGTCGACCGTGCCTTAAACCTGGCCAACGTGCACAAGCTTGTGCACGTCGGTCGACCGTCCCGGTTGACCGACTCTGGGTCCGGTTGACCGGGCCGGTCGACCGCCAGAGCCTGGCAGGCTGGGTTCTTGGTCAGAAAATTGAGTTAAAAATTATTCTAAAAATTCCCATAAATCTTCTAAAAATCCACAAAAAAAGTTTCTAACTTTATATATGATATATAAACATGTGATAAAAATTTCAACACAAATATCAAACATTTTGAACCATTTTTGTGTTATGAAAAAATTACCGAAAACCAAAACCTGTATTTTTCAAACTTGTATTTTTCAATAGGAAATCTGATTTTTCCTAAAACTCATTCAAATACAAAAACATGATACTTAAACACTTTTAGGCATGTTGCATATGGACATAGGTCCAATATACATGAAACATATTCATATCATTATTTTTGTCTTTAATTACTAAAATATGTTTTGTTAAAAATACCAAAACACCAAACCTCATGAATAGGCATATCAAAATAAGTTTGTCTAGAAAATTTAGCATGCATGTATATAGAACACATCTAATATATATAAAACCATGTAAACTTGTTTTGAATCTATCTATTCATGAAAACCAATATCGGTTAAATCAAAAACCGAAAAACCAAATCCAAAACATAAAACGTGTGTGTGTTGTGAACTTGAGCATATCACACTATCTAGTCTTTACAAATGGATCTAAACACGAACTAAAAACTATGGTACCGATGTCTTCTTGAGGAACTCCGTCTTCAGAGCGACTCGATCCAAAATGTGATCCACCGAGTTAGACTCCAACGAGTGCTATGTATGATCTTGATGCTCGGGCTCTGGAATCACCATGTGAAAGGCTTCCAAACCATCTTGTTGAAGCAATCACCAACTAATATCTTGGTTAATGATCTGAAACTAAAATCACAAGATTATTAGTACACATAACTACATGAGTTAATCATTATCAAAACTAGAGTGGAAGGCCTCTGGGCCAACAATCTCCCCCTTTTTGATGATGACAAAACTCATGGAGTTATATATGCATGGATTAAAGTTAAGCTTCAAAGAAGCTCCCCCTTAACTCATGCATAGCAATAAACAATAAATATGCAATGAAAGCTCATGAACATGTATGCAAATGCATGGGGATAAACATGAAACACATCAAAATTTGATTCTCCTATTTGCAAACACAAAACATATATGCATAAACATAACTCCTTTTTCCAAAAACATACATAACTCCTCTTTCCAAAAACATGCATATATATACCAAATACTTCTCCCCCTTTTTGTCAATCATCAACAAGGGGTCAAAGTAAAAACAAATCAATAAATTCTTCTCCCCTTTTTTGTTCAAAACAAAGAATTAACTAAGGGGTCAAACAAACAAATCAATAAATAGATATATGCGATATACATTCATGAAGAGGAAGACGCTAAGTTAACTTCCCTACATATATGCATTACATGAAGAAAGAATGACAAGCCCTAATTCACATAACACATAATATGCAATGCATAAGAGGAGATGTGAAGCTCCCCCTACACACGTGTATCGCATAAAGAAGAGTTGTCAAGCTCCTCAATATGAGATACACTTAACATGAATCTATATGTAGAAGAGATGTTAAGCTCCCCTTGCATATATGCAATCATATCAAAACATTTTTAACAATTCTTAAAACAAAATTTTGAATTTTCTCAATAAAACAAATTTTGAGGAATCTTAGTAAATCAAATTTTAAGATACCAAAATAAATTTTCATGGATACCAATTGAAAGAGATAGATCAATAGATACCAATGAAAGTAAATGAGGCATTGATACCAATTGAGAAAACAAATAAAATCTTGATACCAATTGAAAGTATTCAAATAAGCATCTTGATACAAAAAGATACCAATTGTAAGTATTTGTCATTTAGAGCATATGATTCAAAATAAAATCAATTTTCAACATAAAGTGTGGGAGTAGAAATCAACGGTAAACAAAATACTAATTGAAAGATAAAAATACAAATTTTCTCCCCCTTTATGAAATACCAAATAAAACGATGCATAAGCTTGTATTGAACATCAATTGAAAAACTAATCAATTGAAACATGATAGTCATTTAAAAATTCAAGCTTTAGCATAAACATATATATGTATGAAAAATTAGACACCAATCGAAATTGATACAATTTGAAGTGAAAGCATACATACATAAAAATATATATGAGTATACAAGAAATGTCAATATTGATACCAATTGAAAGAATCCAATGATACCAATTGAAACAACAATAATATCAAGAGTATATCTCATAATTCCTACCACCCAAACATGCTCAAGTTTAAAATGATTTTCAATATAAAACATACAAGGCATGGTCTCCCATCTAACCGCCCTTAGAAGGTAGGGGTTTTCAAAAATAGGTTTGAAAAATATAGTAAGTTTGAAAACTCTACCATAACAAAGAATCCCGCAACTAGTTAAATGAAAAACTTTTAAATTAGTACGAAATCCTTCAAGTAAGGAATAAAACAAAATTATTTTTCATGAAACTATGTAAATCACATGATCACTAAAACACTCAAAATCCATAAAGTATATATCAAACTCATGAAAACATAATTATGAGAAACATTTAAATAAGATGAGTGTACAAGTGTAGTGTGAAACACATAATCATGAAAATAGACATTCAAGCTCAATATTCCTCAAAACATGAAAATCATCAAAACTCGATTTCTTCAAGGCATATGTATGTCAAGTATAAACTAAAGTATACATACATATCCAAAACATAACGAGTCCACAAATGTATATGCATTAAGGCACGTGGCTCAAAGGATGTATATGTATAATCAATAGTTTAGACAAGATGGACATATACATGAAGTGAAAACACATGATCATAAAATATGTCCAAAAATGGGAATACAAGTTAAATGCATGAATCATCAAAACTAGACTATACTAGCACATCTAATGGGTACAAATAAGCGTTCAAGCTCAAACATATAAAAATTTATTTGTGGCCCACTATATGTACAAGTATAAATCCTAGTCTTAATGAAAACTAACATTTAACCATATATCCAAAACTTTAAGCATAAAACGAGACATAGATCAATATTATAAACATAAATTCGATCATTATGTAAATCCACATGCTATTAGAACTATGATATGCATAATAGCTAAACAATGGTGAGAACACAATAAAAATGATCCATATAATCATGGGTGATCTCAAGTGCTATACATGCATGTCAATGATCAATAATCATGGCATTTAACATAATAATCTATAAACATCAAAAACATGAAGCATCTAAACAAAAATCATAAACATCCATATGATCATTATGTATATGCATATGCATTAGATCTAGGACATACATATTAGTTAGAAACAAGGTGAGAACATAAAGATATAAGTCCATATTAACATGGGTGTCTCAAATAACTAAACATGTATATCACTAATCTAATAAGCATGGCATAGGCATAATAAACAATAAAACATGACATGCTATAAATCAATGACATGGAAAGCATGCAAATATAAACGGGAGTTAGAGATCGATACCAAAATCGATGAAGGCACCTCTCTAGTTCTCCAAACCAAGGTGGTCCTCCCACCAAACATCCCTTGAAAGTGATGCATCCAAATTGTTCTCTTTAAGCACGGAACGCATCCACTTCAAGGCACCATAACTCTCACGTCATGCGAGAGCCCACACCTACATCATAAACAATAGGGGTGGTCTTTGGTACCCATATCCTTTTTTGTCCATGGGGGTTAGTACCTTTTCTAACCCAAACAAATTTATTTCCTAAATTAACATCATGTATACGATCATAGCAAAATTTAGCAAGGTGGCCCTTACGTCCACAATGTGTACAAGTGTACACATGAGCATACAATGTGTGATGGTGGTGACCGTGAGTAGCATGTGTATGCCGTGGAGGGTGTGCATGCAAAGATGGAACTTGTTTCTTTCGAAACAAAAATTCTAAACGTGTGTGACTCACAACACAATGGCTCAAAGTGGAGCCCAAACAATCCATATTCTTCTTTAGCATAGATATATCATTTTTAATTATAGAAGAAGTGTGGCATGCAATAGGTGAGTTAGATGAAACTATCCTAGCATGGCAAACATGTGAATCTATATCATTTTGTAAAGATTCATTTTTCTTTAAACAAATATCTAAATCATTTGAAATAGAAATTATTTTGTTTTTCAAAGAATCATTCTCTTTTAAAACAAAATTAACTTTTAAAGACAAGTTTTCATTTTTCTTCAAAATTGTTTCACAATCATTTTTAGATTTTAACAATTCATTTTCTTTTAGAGCAAGATCAAGTCTAAATTTCAATGAATCCCTATCATTAGAAATCTCCACCTTCTCTTGCAAAACTAAATCAAGTCTTGAACATAAATCCTTGTTTTCTTCTTTTAATTCAAAACTCTTCTTTTTCAAAAGATTATATTTTTCTATCAATTTTTCACAAACTATAGAAAGTTCTTCATTCAAGGCATTGGCATCAATATACTCATTACATGAAGAACTAGCATCATCACTATCTAATTGAGTTTCCGAGTATACCTCAAGGGAGTCATTCCCTTGGACCATAAAGCATTGAGACTCGAATTCTCCACTAGATTCCTCCTCCGGTTGAATTGGCAATTGAAGCTTGGAGGTGGTCAACTTGTTCCATACTGCAAAGGCGGAATCAAAGTTAGAAACAAGCATAAGATATTCTTTATTTAGCGTGCTTCTAATAGCCTCAAGGGCTTGTGTATTGGCCCCTACATGATTGCGGTTACCAAGATAGCATTTCTTGGTAGCGACAAGAAACACATGCAATCCTAGGGTTTTCAAATACATGGACATCCTAAATTTTCCATATGTCAATGTTGGAAATATCAAACATGGGAGGTGACAAGCAATCCATTAGTGTGTGCAAACAAATATACGTGCAAATGCAAATGAAAGATTAGCAAACCAAGATCACACTACTAGGTGGTTAAACCAAATATCAGGAGCGTAGGCTCTGATACCAATTGTAAGTACACTTAGAGGGGGGTGAATAGGTGTACCGCTAATCTAATGAACTAAATACGGAAATTAAAACTAATTTGCAACAATACTTAGTGCAACCAACGAGTGTAGCCGAATTCCCCATGAAGGGCTCTGGACTAACTCCTCTTGATTCCTCTGAATAAGAGTTGAGGCGCTATATGAAGCTCTCGTGGTTAAGCACAAGTGAGGCACACAAGCAAACACAACCAAGCATATAGATATAGGCAATATGAATCAATGCAAGGCACAACACAAGCATATAAATGATATGACAATATGAATGATGCAATGCACAACACAAAGTAAAGAGAGAGAGTTAAGAGTCAATGGATCAAACGCAAATAACAAGATGTGTTTCGAGGTTCGAGCACCGAGCTCTACGTCCCCGCCTTCACCGAGAAGGATTTCCAATCCACTAGGACTACCGAACTCCTCTCTCAACCAATACAACCTCCACCGAGGCAATACAAATGGTCTACCGAAGACCGGAGTACCAAACTCCACAAACCAACCAATACAACCCCACCGAGGCTAACACCAATCCACCTCTACCGAAGAGGATACAAAACCAATCCAACTCCACCTCACCAAGAGGGAGTAAACCACAACCTCAATCTCTACCAAAGAGGGAGCAACCAACAACCCAAATCCACCTCTACCAAAGAGGGATATCCACAAAGAAAGAGTGGTTACAACAAGGTGATCTCAATGACCACAAACTCAATCTCTTTTCCACAAATAAATGATCCTATAGAATAGGATAGAGTGATATAGCTTAAGTGGAAAACAAGTGTTTGGAAATCAAAAACTCAAGGAAAACTATTGGGAAAATAACTAAGATAAGAATACAATGAAGATCAAAAGCCCAATCCCAAAGCTTTTCTTTTTCTTGAATTTTCCAAACCCTTTTTGAAACAAATAGAGATGAACTCTTTAAGTACCAAAAACCTTTTGAAAACTTGCTGAAATAAACACTAGAGAGTAGAAATTTTTTGCTCTAAAACTCTTAGCCAAAAACTCAAACAATGGGGTATATATACACCCCAATTCAAAAACTAGCCTTTAGAGCTAATTTCAGCTCTTGGCGGCTGGCAGTCGACCGCCAACGGTCATATTTTTGACCGTTGAAAGAAGCCGGTCGACCGCCCAAAACCAGAGAGCAAAGCTCTCTGGCCGGTCGACTGCTCGGTCGACCGTGCCTTGAACCTGGCCAACGTGCACAAGCTTATGCACGTCGGTCGACCGTCCCGGTCGACCGACTCTGGGTCCGGTCGACGGGCCGGTCGACCGCCAGAGCCTGGCAGGCTGGGTTCTGGGTCAGAAAACTGAGTTAAAAATTATTCTAAAAATTCCCATAAATCTTCTAAAAATCTACAAAAATAGTTTCTAACTTTATATATGATATATAAACATGTGATAAAAATTTTAACACAAATATCAAACATTTTGAACCATTTTTGCGTTATGGAAAAATTACTGAAAACCAAAACTTATATTTTTCCAAACTTGTATTTTTCAATAGGAAATCTGATTTTTCCTAAAACTCATTCAAATACAAAAACATGATACTTAAACACTTTTAGGCATGTTGCATATGGACATAGGTCCAATATACACGAAACATATTCATATCATTGTTTTTGTCTTTAATTACCAAAATATGTTTTGTTAAAAATACCAAAACACCAAACCTCATGAATAGGCATATCAAAATAAGTTTGTCTAGGAAATTTAGCATGCATGTATATAGAACACATCTAATATACATAAAACCATGTAAACTTGTTTTGAATCTATCTATTCATGAAAACCAATATCGGTTAAACCAAAAACCGAAAAACTAATATTCAAAACATAAAACGTGTGTGTGTTGTGAACTTGAGCATATCACACTATCTAGTCTTTACAAATGAATCTAAACACAAACTAAAAACTATGGTACCGATGTCTTCTTGAGGAACTCCATCTTCAAGGCGACTCGATCCAAAATGTGATCCACCGAGCTAGACTCCAACGAGTGCTATGTATGATCTTGATGCTCGGGCTCTGGAAGCACCATGTGAAAGGCTTCCAAACCATCTTGTTGAAGCAATCACCAACTAATATCTTGGTTAATGATCTGAAACTAAAATCACAAGATTATTAGTATACATAACTACATGAGTTAATCATCATCAAAACTAGAGTGGAACGCCTCTGGGCCAACAACCACTGCCTGATAATAAAAGATTTTCAACATCTCTTATTGAAGGAGGAAAAGTGTCTTGAGGGGGACTGGCAATTTTGAATGCAAGTAAGTGTGGATCCATGTCTACTGTTGGTCCAAAGGCCCATCACTCTAGTTTTAATGATGATTAACTCATGTAGTTATAGTACTAATGATCTTGTATTTATATAGTTTCAGATAATTGATCAAGATTTTAATCGTTGTTTAGCTTCAGCAAAAAATTCGAAGTCAAGTTTAAAGCTAGCACGTGTTGATTCAAGAGCTCGCGCTTCAAACCCGCATCAAGTACTCAAGAGGAGTCTTACTCTTTGGATCAAGTTTGGACCAAGTAAAGAAGGAGAAGAAGATTTTCAAAGAGAAGAATTTCAAGACTTCTGTTGTGTTTGTAAGTGTTAAGATTTTTGTTTTCGGATAAAATGTAAAGGATAGATTAGTTGTGAATTTTTCAAGATCATACACACACACACAAAATTTATATGTGTTTTCATAATAATAGTTTTGATTTTAGAAAAATACCGTTTTTGGTTTTGAGCTTCAAAGTATACATCCTTATGTTTCATGATTAGATTTCATCAAAACATGTTTATATGATTTACATGTGTTTTGGATTTAATCCATACACATTGATGGTTCAAATGTTTAGAAAAACTTATTTGATGTTTCTATATCAAGTGTTTAAGTTTTGTTTAAGTCAAACATTGTTTAGAGCTTAATTGTCAAAAAACATAGATATATCATCTTATATGTGTATTGGAACATATCCATACACATTATACTTCAAATAAGTTTTAATATCTTATTTTTATATTTGAACAAGCTTTGAAAAAATTAGGATTTTCATTTTAAAAGTTCGGTTTTTTTGAAAAATACAGATTTTCGGTTTAAAACTTAATTTCTATATCACAAAAATAATTCAAAAAGTTTGTAATATGTGTTGATTTTGATCACACATATTTATACTTCAAAGTATTTAAATGAACTTATTTTTTTGGATTGTATGTGATTTTATGAGATTTTCTAGGATATTATAAGACCAAGTTTTAAATCCCTAAAACCCTATACCTGGGCTTCTGGCGGTCGACCGAACCAGAAGTCGGTCGACCGAGCGGTCGACTGATGTGCACAAGCTACGTGCACAAGCCTGGCTTGAGGGCCGGTCGACCGAGCAGTCGACCGATCCAGGAGTTTTCTCTCTGGATCTGGCCTCCGTCGACCAAGCGTCGACCGGCTAGAGAGCAATCTCTCTGGTTCTTGTCTCGGTCGACCGACATGTCAAGACCTGGGGGCGGTCGACCGGCTATAAATATAACCGTTGGCCTATTGACCGGCTGGTCGACTAACAGTTTAGTTTGGGTAAAAAACAGAGCCCAACGACTAGTTTTCTATACCATATAAAATTGGGTTCTCTTGGCCAGTTTTAGACAAGATTTAGAGAAGTTTTAGAGCCAGTTTTTCCCATCACTCTTAGGGGTTTCTCCACATGTTTTTAGGCTAAAACTTTCAAATCAAAAAGAGAGTTTTTAAGAGTGTTTTCAAAAGAGATTTTTTGAGTTTTCTGCCACTCAATCTACCTTATTTTCTCCCACAAGCTTGAGCTTTTTATTGCTAAATCCATCCCCTAGGATACTTGTTGTGAGAGTTATTTTTGGTGATCAAAGTGTAGAGATCACCAAGTGTTCTTCTTTGTATTTGAGGAGGCAAACTTGTGGGTTCACGGTGTGTAGAGTTCTTGAGGGAGCTCATTGTAGAGGTGCGGCCTCGGCAAGCTAGTGTGCTTGCGTGTGTTATTCTTGCGGGAACAAGTGAGGGACTTGCAAGAGTTCTTGAGGGAGCACGTTGTAGGTGTTGCGGTACCAAGTGATATTGCGGGATCGATTCTAGTTAAAATCCTTCATAGTGTTGAAGGAGGGGACGTAGAGCAAGTGTGCTGAACCTCGAAACAATTCTCCGTGTTTGCGATTGCTCATCTCTCTCTCACTTTTGTTTATATATCTTGCATGCTTATATTGTTTATATCTTTATATGCTTGATATATCTTGGGTTTAATTGATATATGCTTGGAATTATTTGCTCACACTTGTATTCAACGAAGAGAGTCATCGTGGCACATCAACTCTTAATCTAGAGGAATCTTAAGGAGATAGTCCAGAGCTCTTCACTGAAAATTCAGCTACACTCTTTCGTTATACGTTGTGTGTTTGCATTATAGTTTTTTGTTTGCATAATTAGTTTTAATTCCGCATTATTGTGCATTCGATTAGCTTGTTACCTATTCCTCTCTAGGTAACTTACAATTGATTTCAGAGCTTAGTGCTCTTGATTTGGGTCAACAATCTTGAGTTAAAGATTCTCATTTTATCTAATCACTATATCTGAACACACACTCATGGATTTCATGTCATCTCCCTTGTTTGACATTCTTGACTTCAAACATTGGAAAGTTATGATGTCTATGTATTTTAAGGCCTTAGGAATTCATGTCTATTTTATCACTATTAAAGATTTATTTTTTATAAATGGCTAACATCTTGAGGCTAACACAAAAGCCATCCATGCTTTAAAGCCAACCCTAAATGATAAATATTTATCTAGGGTTGCTAACTTTGATTCAGCTTTTATAGTATGGAACACCCTTATCTCTCTTGGGGAACAAACGCCAAATGAAATAGAGAGTGACTCAGATGATGGAAGTGATGCTTCAAACACATGTTACATGGTCCAAGGGGATGACCCCCTTAAGGTAACCTCCGAATCTGAGCTTGATGAAGATGTTGACATGCCATATGATGAGCTTGGTTTATTTTGTCAACAACTTCTTAAAAAAATATGAATTGTTAAAAATAGAAAACAAAAGCTTGAAAAATGAAAAAAATTGGTTTTAAAGGAAAAAGATTCTTTTAAAAATAAATTTAAAATTATTTTAAAAGAAAATAAAGCTTTAAAAAACCAAGTTATTTTAATTGAAAAAGAAAAGGAGATTGCCTTAAGAAAAATAACTCTTTGAAAAAAATTATTTTAAAAGAAAAAGAAAATATTTCTAAAAAGAAAAGGATTGTTGATTCTCATACCCATGTCTCTTCTTCCAATATTAATAATGATATTTGTATTTTGAAGAAGAACATAGATTGTTTGGGCTCTACTTTGAGCCAATGTGCGTTTAAACACAATAGAGTGGAATTCTTATTTCGCAAGAAATAAATTCCACATGTTTATGCACAAATCCCATGGCATACATATGCACACCATGCTCACACTCACACCACTCATGCATGCTAGAGTGTACATATGTACACATTGCGGCCGCAAAGCCATTTTGTAAAATTTTGTTTTGGTAGAATTAATTCTTTAAATTTTACAAATAAAAATATTTAGGTTCCTTATGATGCTAACTCCCGTGGCCCAAAAAAAAAAGGTACCAAAATCTCCACCTCTCATGTTTGATATAGGTGTGGGCTCTCACAAACTCGAGAGGGATGGTGCCTTGGTGGTGACTGCATGAGCTGGATGGACATATCAAATTGATGCATCGCTATCAAGGATGTTTGGTGGGAGGACCACCATATTTTGGAGACCTAGAGATTGGTTCATTGGTTTTCGTAACTATTTCTAAACTCCTATTTTAATTATATGCTTTTACATAGATTCATAACTATTTCTAAACTCCTATTTTTTTGGCATGTTGTGATTTTAATTCTCATTATGTTAAATGCAATGTTATTAGACAAGTGATATACATAGATAATCTTTGAGATACACCCATGTTCATATGGATTCATATTTTGTGTTCTCACTATTGTTTAACTACTACGTATATACTAGTTCTAAAACACGTGCATTTAGCCTAATGATCATGTTTGTTCTATGCTTCATATGGTGATTACGTGTTTAGATGTAGTTTTCGTTAAAACTTATATTTATACTTGTACAAGTAGTGAGCTACACTTGATTATTATGTGTTTGTACTTCATTGCTCATTTTTACTCATTATATGTACTTTTATAACCTAGTTTTGACGATTCTTGCATTTATACTTATTTTTTCTATTTTTGTACATATTTAGCTTCATGTATATGTTATTTTTATCTAAAACTAATAGACATACATGTATATTCTTGAGTCACATGCCTTCAAGTAAAATTCTATTATGAACTTATTTGTGTTTGGGATATGTATGTATACTTTCGACAGAACATACATATACCTTGAAGTTTATTTAGTTTTAATGAAAAATAAATTTTTATGATTTTAATATGTTTTGATGTTTTGAGCTTTATTGTTTATTTCATAAATTTGTTCTTCACATGATTTTTATACGCTCACTTTTATGTTTACTCATGACTTTGTTTCATAAGCACATTTTTGAGATTTATAGAATTTGAGTGACAACTCTTGTGTGATATACATGTTTCATGAATATATTTTTGTTTTTATTCCTTTCTTGAAGGATTTCGTACTAGTTTTCAAAATTATCATAAAACTAGTTTCGTATTTTTTAATTGGTAGAGTTTTCAAATATGTTAAAATATTTTCAAATCATATTTTTGAAAACCCCTACCAACCAATGGCGGTTGGATGGGCGACCATGCCTTATATGCTTTTAATGAATATCTTTCTAATATGTGTACGAATAGGGTGGTAGTCATGAGTTATACATAATTTTCATGATCTATTCACTCATTTTTGGTTTCTATATATGTATGCACCAAATTTCAAGTGGTATTTTCTTTTTCATACATACATGTATGTGATTTAGATTGTGCTTGTTTTATAATGCCACATATTTTATTTAAGCACAAAAAGGTTTATGCTAAGCTTTATTTAATTTTAAATATTAATTGGTATCTTTACAAGCTTATGCATTGATTTCAATTGGTATTTTTTGTATCAAAATATATTTCATGTTTTACCTTCAATTGGTATAAAAAACTTACAATTAGTATGCACATATCAAAATTTATAATTAATATCAAAATCTATTTTATTGACTTCAAATTTTAAATTTTGTTTTAAAAGTGAGATCAAAATTTTTTTAAAAAAAAATTTGTTTGATATGTATTGCATATATGCAAGGGGAGCTTAACATCTCCTCTATCTATAAATTCATGTTGAGTGTATTTCACATATAATAGAGCTTGACCTCTCTTCCTTATGTTGTACACGTGTGTAGGGAGAGCTTAACATCTCCGTCTATACATTACATATTATGCTTATGTGGGTTAGGGTCTAGTCATCCCTTCTCCATATAACGTATGTATGCAGGGGGAGCTAACTTAATGTCTCTCCTCTTTATGAACGTATATCACATATACATCTTTATTGTTTGTTTGTCTTCACCCCTTTGTTGATGGATTGACAAAAAGAAGAGAAGAATTTAGAGAGTTAATATATACATTTTTAATATTTGTTGTTTATGCACATATGTTATTTAGTTTATGAGCCTTCATTAAATATTTTTATGTTTATTACTATGCATGGGTTAAGGGGAAGCTTCTATGAAGTTTATCTTTAATCCATGCATATATAACTCCATAAGTTTTGTCATCATCAAAAAGGGGCAGATTGTTGGCCCAAAGGCATATCACTCTAGTTTTGATGATGATTAACTCATGTAGTTATAGTACTAATGAACTTGTGTTTATATAATTTTAGATAATTGATCAAGATCTTAGTCGGTGTTTAGCTTCAACAAAAGATTCGAAGTCAAGTTTTGAAACTAGTACGTGTTGATTCAAGAGTGAAAATCACCTAGGGGGGGGTGAATAGGTGATAATGCTAATCAATGCACAAATAAAAATTATGATGCAACAATCTCCCAAAACAAGACTAGAAGCCGGATTCCCCGTGAAGGGCTCTGAACTCCTTCCTCGTGATTCCTCTGGATATGAGTTGGAGGTGCACAATGCAATCTTGTTGTATGGGACTTTGATTGACAAGATGAATGAAAACAAGTGAATATTACAATGAAAATAGAGAGCAAGTAATAAGAGCAATGAAAGTAAAGCAAGAAGCAAAAGCAAGTAAACCAAACGCAAACACCGAGAATTTTTCGAGGTTCGAGCACCCAGCTCTACGTCCCCGCCTTCCCCAGAAGAATTTCAAACCACTATAACTTCACAAAGATGTTACAAATACACCGGAGTACCCAACTCCACAATCTCAAGTACAAGTTCTCTCTTGGTGATCAAAAGACCACAAACTCTCTTTTGAAAATTTCTCTTCCCTTACAAAGATCCTTGTAGAATGATGAGAGGATTGAAGCTCTTATGTGTAAGTGAAAAGAGAAAGAAAATCAGAGAGTTTTGAAAAACACTTCAGAAAATGAGAGAAATATTCAGCACAAAAACCAAGAAACAAAGCTCTTTTGAATGCCTTAAACTTTTAAAACTTTTGCAAATTTTTCTAGTAGTGAACCTCTCCCTAAACACCCTTATTTATAGTAGAGGGCTAGGGTTCAAAGATAAAACTCACTTAAGGCTAATTAGGAAGTATTAGGATCAGTAAATATCTTTTAAACCCTTTTTAGAAAGAAAAAGACAAAAATAAAACAGCTCAGAAAACTAGCCGTTACTGTTCAAATGGCTCACTCGGTCGACCGGTCGGTCGACCGAAGTTCAAAAGATAAGAGCCGTTGCCTGCTCTCGATCAACCGAAAAATACAAAGAGCAAACGACTTACAGTCAGGCAGGTTTCGGTCGACCGCCCGGTCGACCGTGAAACGTGCACACGGATACGCACCTGCTGCCAGAACCTCGGTCGACTGGGACGGTCGACCGACTTGACCTGACACAGGGTCGGTCAGCCGGTCGGTCGACCGGCTCAGGTCAAAAGTCAAAACTGAAACAGATTTTTGAGGGAATTTAAAATAAAACAAAGTAGTTTTGAATAGAGATATATATAAAACATAAAAATGAGTTTGTAGGCAGAAGATTGTATACAAAAATATTTTGTGCATATTATAGGAAATATTTTTGGAAATAAGATGTGTGCAAAAACGTGTGTGATAGAGCTTCAAACCTATTCACTATTCTTTAACAAAACTATAAAACTAGAAACAAATCTAATGAATTATCTTGAGCAATCTTGAAGTCTTGAGCCATGCAATGCCTTATTAGAGCCTTCTCTTCTATGTTCCTTCCTTGATGTGCAAAACGCCTTCTTTGCTTCATGAACCTAGAAGTTCTTGCAATAGCTAAGCAATGGCCTCCAAATATGGTACTAACCTGAAACTTATCTTAAACAAACTATTTAGTACCAAATAGCTCTTATTTGTTTTGTTATCATCAAAACTCTAAACAAATGGAGAGTGTAACCTTTTGGGCCAATAATCTCCCTCTTTTTGATGATGACAAAACAAATAGGCTATGAACAAAAGTATAGGGGAGGAGAAAGCTCCCCCTCAAATTATGCTATATAAAATAAGGAAAAACAATGTAAGTTGCAAGTAAAAATCCATGAAACTGAAAACCATAAACACAATGGGATATAAAATACTTGCAAGACACTTAAACTCAAATATAAGAATTCATTGAAATTTTTGAAAACACATCAAAAACCAAAACCAAAAACATATTAACTCATATTTCCATACATAAACTCATTCTCCCCCTTTTTGTCATACATCAAAAAGGGTTAAAAAATATTTTTATTCAATAACACAAACATTAAGTTCACCACAAATGAATGAAAATCTAGAAAAATCAAGTGGTTTAGTGAAAATATCGGCAAGTTGCAAATCCGTAGAAACATAATCAATATCTATATCTCCTTTCTCAAAATGATCTCTAAGAAAGTGATATCTAATCTCAATGTGCTTGGTCTTACTATGTTGATTTGCATTCTTAGTCATGTGTATAGTACTAGTATTATCACAAAATATTTTGATATGGTTATAATGCAAATCATAATCAATGAGAGTATGTTTCATCCAAAGGACTTGTGCACAACAAGCCCCCGCGGCAACATACTCCGCCTCGGCGGTTGAGAGAGCTACAGAATTTTGTTTCCTAGAGGACCATGAAACAAAACAATTATCAAGAAATTGACATGTCCTACTAGTACTCTTTCTATCTACTCTACAACCCGCATAGTCGGCATCCGAATAACTCGTCATTGAGAAATCTCCGATTTTCGGATACCAAAGACCCATTCCAATTGTGCCCTTAATATAACGAATAATGCGTTTTACCGCAATAAGATGGGACTCTTTGGGACACGATTGAAATCTAGCACAAAGACACACACTAAACATTATGTCCGGCCTACTTGCCGTCAAATATAAAAGACTACCTATCATGCTTCTATACAATTTAATATCAACATTTTTACCTTGGTCATCCTTATCAAGCTTGGTTGTAGTTGCCATGGGAGTGTTGCAAACTTTAGAGTCTTCAAGTCCAAACTTCTTTATGAGTTCCTTTGCGTACTTGGTTTAACATATGAAGTTCCCATCTTGCAATTGCTTGATTTGGAGTCCAAGAAAGAAATTCAATTCACCCATGGAAGACATTTCAAACTCACATTGCATAACCTTTTCAAACTCCTTGCATAAAAACTCATTAGAAGATCCAAAAATTATATCATCAATATAAATTTGCACAATTAAAATGTCATTATCAACATGCTTAGTAAAAAGAGTTGTGTCTACTTTGCCTTTAACAAAATCATTTGAAATGAGAAAACTAGAAAGCCTTTCATACCAAGCTCTTGGAGCTTGTTTCAATCCATACAAAGCTTTATCAAGTTTAAAAATAAAACTAGGATGAACATGATCAACAAAACTGGGAGGTTGTTCAACATAAACTTCTTCATTTATAAAACCATTCAAAAATGCACTTTTCACATCCATTTGAAAAAGTTTAAAATTTTTAAAAGATGCAAAAGCTAGTGTCATCCGTATGGCTTCAAGCCGTGCTACGGGTGCAAAAGTCTCCTCAAAGTCAATTCCCTCAACTTGAGTGTAACCTTGGGCCACTAACCTAGCTTTATTCCTAATGACATTACCAGACTCATCCATCTTGTTTCTAAAGATCCACTTAGTACCAATTATTGGTCTATCGTGGGGCCTAGGAATAAGGTGCCAAACTTGGTTGCGCTCAAATTGATTGAGTTCCTCTTGCATGGCTAGCAACCAATATGAGTCCGCCTCGGCTTCGAGGATGCTTTTGGGTTCAAAATGAGAAATGAAAGCAAAGTTACCACCACATAAGTCATGGAGCTTGGAGCGAGTTGTTACCCCTTTAGAGACATCACCTAAGATTAGTTCCTTGGGGTGATTTGTAGCGTATCTCCAATCTTTAGGAAGCGGTTGAGAGCTTTCCTCTTTATCCTCTTGAACATCACCAATTGATTCTTGCTTTTCTTCTTGAGCGGGTGAGTCCTTCAAGGATAGTCTCTCCATGTCTTCACCTAATGGGTCAATCTCTACAACATTCTCAACAACCACATTAGATTCTTCAAATTTAACATGCATGAATTCTTCAATGGTAAGTGAAGATCTATTGAATACTCTATAAGCTTTGCTAGTAGTAGAATATCCAATAAAGATTGCTTCATAAGCCTTAGCATCAAATTTACCCAAGTTATCTTTAGTATTTAAGACAAAACACTTGCATCCAAAAACTTTAAAATATGCAACATTTAGTTTTCTAGAATGATACATTTCAAAAGATGTTTTGAAAGAATTCTTACACAAATAAATACGATTTGAAATATAGCATGCGGTGTTTACGGCCTCGGCCCTTAAATATTGAGGAGGTCATATTCACTTATCATGGTCCTAGCCATCTCTTGAAGTATTCTATTTTTCCTTTCTACAACTCCATTTTGTTGTGGAGTTCTAGGACATGACATTTCATGGTTGATTCCCTTTTTATCACAATAAGTCGTGAAGAGTTGGTTAACAAACTCACCACCTCTATCACTCCTTATTTTCAAAATCGAAAAACCTTTTTCTTTTTCAACCCTTTTTCGAAAAATCTTGAAATGAGAAAAAGTTTGATCTTTGTGTTCCAAAAAGAAAACCCAAGTGAAACGGGAAAAATCATCAACTAAAACAAATGCGAATCTAGTACCATTTAAACTCTTAGTTTTAGTTGGTCAAAAAAGATCCATATGAATTAATTCTAATGGCCTAGTTGACATGATATCCTTGATTGGTTTGAAGGAAGACTTGGTTTGTTTTCCAAGTTCGCACGCACCACAAATGCGGTCTTTCTCAAACTTCAAGTAAGGTATACCCTTCACCAATTCTTTAGAATTAATCCTAGAAAGATGGTCAAAAGATGCATGTCCTAATCTTCTATGCCAAAGCCAAGAATTTTCATCAAAAGCATTCAAGCATTTAGTAGAACAATCTAAATTAAGCATGTCAATGATATAAACATTATTATCACGAAAACCGGTGAGAATACAATCATTGGTTTTAACATCAAAAATCTTGCAAGAAGAATCATCAAAAATAACTTTAAGTCTACGGTCACAAAGTTGACAATACTAAGAAAGTTATGCTTCAAACCATCAACAAGAGTTACATTTTCTATAATAGGAGATGCACCAATTTGAATGTTGCCTATACCGATGATAGTTCCCTTGGAGTCATCCCCGAAGGTGACGGTGCCACCTTCTATGTACCTTGATAGGGTTGTAAAGTTATTGATGTCCCATGTCATGTGTCTTGAACAACCACTATCAAGGTACCACCGCTCCTTATATCTTGGAGCCTTGGTGTGTACCTACATCAAATAATTTAGGACTTGATTTTGGTACCCACATTTTCTTGGGTCCTAAAGAGTTAGTGCCATGAACCCAAACAAGATTATTTGATCTATTTACTTGGTCATAACAAAACTTAGCCAAATGTTCATTCTTACCACAATAAGTGCATCTATACACTCTACCATATTTAAAAGCATAGTGAGTGTGAGACTTGTGAGCATGTGTGGATTTAGCATGAGTGTTGTGTGAAGTGTGACATGAGGAATCTTAACATGAGAATCTTTAGCATGAGAGGTGCGCTTTTTAGAAAACATTTCTTCAAATTTCTTAGTGTTAAAAGCACAATCCTTCAAAACCTTTTCAAAGTCAACAATTCTAGTTTTTAAAGAAGAAATTTCTTTTTCATTAATCTTAGGAAATTTTGCTTTACATGCAACTTTATAAGCACTAAATTCATTTTGAGTAGAAATGAGATTGGAAGAAATTTTATCTTTTTCTCTAGAAACAATAGCAAGTTGATTTTTAAGAAAAGCAACTTCCTTTTCCAATTTAGAATATTCAATCTTTTTATTATCATAGGTTTTCGAGAGTTCAACAAAAGCATGTACAAGAACTTCTTTACTTAATTCATCTTCTTCATCAAGAGGTTGTGGGATTACCTTTGGTGTGTTTGCCATGAAACACATGTTCGCCGTGTCCACCTCGTCTTCGGATTCGCTTTCCGAATCCCATGTGGCTTTGTAGGCTTTCTTTTCGACCGGCTTCTTTGGCCTGAAGGAAGAAGTCATCTTCTTCTTGAAATCCGGGCAATCCGCCATGATGTGTCCGGGCTTTCGGCAATTATAGCTGTTTTGATTGAGATTTTACCTGCACACAAAAAGAATTTTAGATTTAGAAATAATAATGCGAGGTGCTCAATACTATCCGCTGTAGCAAAGGCTATGCGGGTCGTGATCCTCAGCGAGGGACTAGCGATGGAAGCTTTGTCAATAAGTTATCTCTAATGTTTTTATTAATTTAAAGTTAAGTTAGAAAGAAAGAAGATGGAGAAAAAGAAGTGATATTTACAATGAAAGTGAGGAAAAGAATTTGGAAAGATGGAGATGGTGATCTAAACTAAAGAAATAAAAGAAAGAAAACTAAAAACTATACATACCTACCTCTTCAGTCTGCTTACCATTGAACCGTTGCGACGACTTACCTTTTCTTGGAAGGCGTACAAGTATGGCATATAGGATCGTCCACCTTCACGATCTACACTACGAAAAAAAAATAATGGCAAGAGAAAGCTTGTTCATCTCCATAAGCCATCAAGGGCTCTTCTTCGGCTAGGCAGTCTCGAAGCAATCAGATCTCATGGTCCACACAACATTAGAGAGAAACAAATAGAAGAAAACAAGAACAAAAGAAGAAAACAATAAAAGAATAAAAACGAACCTCGAATCGATTTATTTAACAATGGAAGAAGAGCAAAACTTACACCGATTGTCACCCTCAGTACAAGTAGATCTCCTTCCTCCATGAAAACATCCTCTCCTCTCAGTTATAAAAATTACAAAAGAAAAATAAAAACCTAACCTAAACTACAAGTTAGCCTAAGAAACCCTAGAATCTGCTCTGTATTTTCTGTACGCTCTTCTCGGTTGCACTGCAGGGGTATTTATAGGTACGAAGGAGGTAGAGTCCCAACACAACTCTCCCACGAAAATTGGTCCCAGGATAAGGCTGAAATGCCGCGGAAACGCGGCTTGGGCCGCGTTTCCGCGGCCTGGTAGTGGCAGATGGCTACGCGCTTTCGCGCGTGGCCTCCCCTGGTCCGTCCATCTGGGCGTTTCTTTCTGGAAGCTGCATCCTGACTCTTGATCTTTGGATTTGGATATAACTTGGGAAGCAAGTTACTAGATCCCAAATCTTTTATCCACGAATTTCCTTATCCTTGCACTCTCTTCTTTGGCTTTTATCCTCATCCTGCAAGCGTTTAGGGTTGAATAGAAGTCTATCCTTCCCTCTTCTTTATATTTGCAACTTTTGCCCTTAGTATTTGCAATTTTTGGCAATTAACATTTGCAACTTTTACATTGGGCTTTAAACATGGGCTTTTGGGCTTCTTTTTAAGCTTTATTTCTTTATTTTAATATTTCGAGGCCTGCACACAATAAATCATAAAATATTAGTAAATGTGCAGAATTATAGGAATAAATATGAAAATGTGATGGTAAATATAATGATAAAAATGCACTTTTCACTACCAATCAATAGCAAATGATTCTTCTCTCCTCTTTTCCTTCAAACTTCCTTCTAAAGTTGAGCTTGTTCTTCCGATACATTCTCTTTACGTTTCGTACAAGAAGGGAGAGCTCCTCATCTTCTTCTTCATCTTCTTCATCGTCATCAAGAGTGGATGAAGACTTGAAAGTAATGGATTTCTTTTTTTGAGGAGCGGCATTTTCTCTTGCCTTCTTTTCCATCTCATGAGTCTTCAAGTTGCCGATGAGACTTATGAGATCCATTTCATCCTTGTCGTTCAATTCTTTCAAGGTGGTGGCCTTTATCTCCCATGAAGAAGGAAGAGCCCAAATCACTTTTCGCACCTTTTGGTCATTGAAAATATCATCACCTAAAGAGGAAAGAGCATTGGTGATTTTAGTAAACCTTGTAATCATGCAATCAATGGATTCATCATCAATCATTTTAAAGGATTCATATTGGGACCTCAAGAGATCTATCTTAGCTCTCTTGACTTGTGATGTCCCTTCGTGTGTGACCAACAAATGTTGCCAAATCTCATAGGTGGATTGGCAATGAATTACCCGTGTAAGGTCATCCTCATTCAAGGCAGTTAGGAGGGAATTTTGGGCCTTGGAGTTGGCCTTATATTCTCTAAAAGTGAATTCGGTCCATGTGCTTTCATCACTATCGGGTACAACATATGGTTTGGTCAAGGACTTAACAACTAAGCTACCTAAAGATTGCAAGAAAATAGTCATCCTAACCTTCCAAATAGGGAAAATTAAGTCCATCAAATTTAGGAGGGGTTTTGATGTTATCGGCCATGTTTACTAGTGAATGAATGGATGAATGCAAATGTTGATTAGCAAATTTTAAGGATCTCTCTAAGGATGTTAAGCCAAACCTAGAGTCCAAGCTCTGATACCAATTGAAAATCACCTAGAGGAGGGGTGAATAGGTAATAATGCTAATCAATACACAAATAAAAATTATGATGCAACAATCTCTCAAAACAAGACTAGAAGCCAGATTCCCCGTGAAGGGCTCTGAACTCCTTCCTCGTGATTCCTCTGGATATGAGTTGGAGGTGCACAATGCAATCTTGTTGTATGGGACTTTGATTGACAAGATGAATGAAAACAAGTGAATATTGCAATGAAAATAGAGAGCAAGTAATAAGAGCAATGAAAGTAAAGCAAGAAGCAAAAATAAGTAAACCAAACGCAAACACCGAGAATTTTTCCGAGGTTCGAGCACCTAGCTCTACGTCCCCGCCTTCCCCAGAAGGATTTATAACCACTATAACTTCACAAAGATGTTACAAATACACCGGAGTACCCAACTCCACAATCTCAAGTACAAGTTCTCTCTTGGTGATCAAAAGACCACAAACTCTCTTTTGAAAATGTCTCTTCCCTTACAAAGATCCTTGTAGCATGATGAGAGGATTGAAGCTCTTGTGTGTAAGTGAAAAGAGAAAGGAAATCAGAGAGTTTTGAAAAACACTTCAGAAAATGAGAGAAATATTCAGCACAAAAATCAAGAAACAAAGCTCTTTTGAATGCCTTAAACTTTTGAAACTTTTGCAAATTTTTCTAGTAGTGAACTCCCTAAACACCCCTATTTATAGTAGAGGGCTAGGGTTCAAAGATAAAACTCACTTAAGTCTAATTAGGAAGTATTAGGATCAGTAAATATCTTTTAAACCCTTTTTAGAAAGAAAAAGACAAAAACAAAACAGCTCAGAAAACTAGCCGTTATTGTTCAAACGGCTCACTCGGTCGACCGGTCGGTCGACCGAAGTTCAAAAAATAAGAGTTGTTGCCTGCTCTCGGTCGACCACTCGGTCGACCGAAAAATACAGAGAGCAAACGACTTACAGTCAGGCAGGTTTCGGTCGACCGCCCGGTCGACCGTGAAACGTGCACACGGATACGCACCTGCTGCCAGAACCTCGGTCGACTGGGACGGTCGACCGACTTGACCTGACATAGGGTCGGTCGGCCGGTCGGTCGACCGGCTCAGGTCAAAAGTCAAAACTGAAATAGATTTTTGAGGGGAATTTAAAATAAAACAAAGTAGTTTTGAATAGAGATATATATAAAACATAAAAATGAGTTTGTAGGCAGAAGATTGTATACAAAAATATTTTGTACATATTATAGGAAATATTTTTGGAAATAAGATGTGTGCAAAAACGTGTGTGATAGAGCTTCAAACCTATTCACTATTCTTTAACAAAACTATAAAATTAGAAACAAATCTAATGAATTATCTTGAGAAATCTTGAAGTCTTGAGCCATGCAATGCCTTGCTAGAGCCTTCTCTTCTATGTTCCTTCCTTGATGTGCAAAACGCCTTCTTTGCTTCATGAACCTAGAAGTTCTTGCAATAGCTAAGCAATGGCCTCCAAATATGGTACTAACCTAAAACTTATCTTAAACAAACTAATTAGTACCAAATAGCTCTTATTTGTTTTGTTATCATCAAAACTCTAAACAAATGGAGAGTGTAACCTTTTGGGCCAACAAAGAGCTCGCGCTTCAAAGCTCGCGTCAAGTACTCAAGAGGAGTCTAACTCTTTGGATCGAGTTTGGACCAAGTTAAGATGGATAAGAAGATTTTCAAAGAGAAGATTTTCAAGACTTGTGTGGTGTTTGTAATTGTTAAGATTTTTGTTTTAAGATAAAAAATAAAGGATAGATTAGTTATAGATTGCTCAGGCTCATATACACACACAAAATTTATATGTGTTGTCATAAAAATAGTTTTGATTTTAAAAAAATATTGTTTTTGTTTTTGAGCATCAAAGTATATATCCTTATGTTTCATGATTAGATTTCATCAAAACAAGTTTATATGATTTATATGTGTTTTGAATTTAATCCAAACACATTGATGGTTCAAATGTTTAGAAAAACTTATTTGATGTTTTTATATCATGTGTTCAAGTTTTATTTAAGTCAAAACTTTTTAGAGCTTAATTATCAAAAACATAGATATTTCATCTTATATTTGTATTGGATCATATCTATAAATACTATGCTTCAAATGAGTTTAATATCTTGTTTTTGTATTTGAACAAGTTTTAAAAAAAATCGGTTTTTCATTTTAAAAGTTTGATTTTTTTGAAAAATACGAGTTTTCGGTTTAAAGCTTAATATCTATATCACAAAAATGGTTCAAAAAGTTTGTAATATGTGTTGATTTTTTATCAGACATATTTGTACTTTAAAGTATTTCAATGAACTTATTTTTGTGGATTTTATGTGATTTTATGAGATTTTATAGGATATTATAAGACCAAGTTTTAAATCCCTAAAACCCTAAACCTGGGCTTCTGGTGGTTGACCAACCGGTCGATCGAATCAGAAGTCGTGGTCGACCGATGTGCATAGGCTACATGTACAAGCCTGGTTTGAGGGTCGGTCGACCAGGCGGTCGACTGATCCAGAGAGATAACTCTCTGGATTTGGCCCCGGTCGACCGAGCGGTCGACCGGCCAGAGAGCAATGCTCTCTGGTTCTTGCCTCGGTTGGCCGACAGATCAAAACCTGGGTGTGGTCGATCGAGCGGTCGACCAGCATCCCCAATGGTCATAAATATGACCATTGGCTGATCGACCAACAGCTCAGTTTGGGCAGAAAACAGAGCCCAACAACTAGTTTTCTGAATCCTATAAAATAGGGTTCTCTTGGACAATTTTAGACAAGATTTTGAAGAAGTTTTAGAGCCAGTTTTTTCCATCACTCTTAAGGTTCTTCTTCACATGTTTTGGGGCTAAAACTTTCATATCAAAAGGAGAGTTTTTAAGAGTGTTTTCACAAGAGATTTCTTGAGTTTTTACCACTCAATCTACCTTATTTTCTCACATAAGCTTGAGCTTTTCATTGCTAAATTCATCCCCTAAGATACTTGTTGCGAGTGTTGGTTTTGGTGATAAAGTGTAGAGATCACCAAGTGTTCTTCTTTGTATTTGAGGAGGCGAGGTTATGGGTTCGCGGTGTGTAGAGTTCTTAAGGGAGCTTATTGTAGAGGTGCGGCCTCAGCAAGCTAGCGTGCTTGCGTGTGTTGTTCTTGCGGGAACAAGTGAGGGACTTGCGGGTTCAAGAGTTCTTGAGGGGGCTCATTGTAGGTGTTGCGACACCGAGTGATCTTGCTGGATCGATTCTAGTAGAAATCCTTCATAGTGTTGAAGGCGGGGACGTAGAGAAAGTGTGCTCAAACCTCGAAATAATTCCCTCGTGTTTGCGATTGCTCATCTCTTTCTCACTTGTGTTTATATATCTCGCATGCTTATATTATTTCTCTCTTTATATGCTTGATATATCTTTGATTTAATTGATATATGCTTGGAATTGTTTGCTCACACTTGTATTCAACCAAAAAAAAGCCAAGATAAATAAGAAGAAGAAGAAGACTTATTTGTACAAAGACAAAATACCATTAGCTATGGTTCTTGGTTGTATATATATGCACATATTGGTCACATGTTTACACGGATTTAGGAGATACAATAGGAAAACATTGACTGAGAGAAAGAATAGGGAAATATTGACTGAGAGAAAGAATGAGAAACACATGGTGCATAAATCTCATGAGTCCCATGTGTTCCTATAATCATGGAGAGATTTTAGGATCTGGTTGATTTCATGAGGGGTGTCTTTCACATGGATCACATGTTTCACATGAGTCGCGTGTTGTCATTGATATCTCTAACACCCCCTGCAAGTGAAGCGGGTTCGAAAGAACCGAGAGCTTGTTCTTCAGCATAGAAAATCTGAATGAGCTCAAAGGCTTAGTAAGGATGTCTGCTAGTTAGTCTTTAGTGCTGACAAACCGAACATCTAGGACTCCATTGGCGACATAGTCCCTCATAAAATGAATGTCGATCTCAACATGTTTGGAGGGAGGTGACGAATAGGATTGATCAAGAGATATGTTGCACCGAGGTTGTCACAGAGAACTATTGGGGGAGATTGCGAAACTCCAAGCTCACAAAGTAATGACTGCAACCAAACGACCTCTGCTGCAGCATTGGCCACGCCCCTATACTCTGCCTCAGTGCTAGATCGTGTCACAGTACACTGCTTCTTTGAGCTCCAAGAAATGAGATTTGTACCAAGAAAGACACAATAGCCACTAGTAGATTTTCGATCATCGATCGACCTTGCCTAATCTGCATCGGTGTAAGCAGTAAGCTGTACAGAAGAATGACGAGAGAGAAAAAGGCCATGTTGAATGGTAGATTTGAGGTAACGGAGGATCCATTTTACAGCGCTCCAATGCTCATCGGTTAAAGCTTGCATGAACTGAGCGACCTTATTCACCGAGAAGGCAATATCAGGTCTGGTAAAGCTTAAGTATTGTAGAGCCCCAACAGTACTTCGATAGACAAAGAGGTCAGAGAGAGACTTGCCAACAATCTTGGATAGCTTACAGGAAGTGGCCATAGGCGAGCTGACAGGCTTGACACCGTCCATCTTGATTCAGAGAAGCAAGTCACGGATGTACTTCTGTTGAGAGAGAAATAGACCTGAGGGTGTACGATGACACTCCACGCCCAAGAAATAGTGTAGTGGGCCGAGGTCTTTTAATGAGAACCCCCGGCCTAGTTCTTGAATAAGGCGAGTGACAACCCGTGAGTCATTGCCTGTGATGATGATGTCGTCCACATAGATAAGAACCAGAAGAAGATCTGTCCCGACCCGTCGAAGGAAGAGAGACGTGTCGGACTTGGAGCCCACAAAGCCCAATGCGACTAGATAACTGCTGAGGCGAGAAAACCAGGCCCGTGGAGCCTGTTTGAGGCCATAGATACTGCGGTGAAGTTTAGATACATGATTGGGATGGCGGGATTGATGAACCCCGAAGGTTGTCCATGTAGACCGTCTCAGTAAGAAAACCCTGCAAAAATACATTATTCACATCCAACTGTCGAATAGACCATCCCTTGGAGACGGCCAGACTGCACACGATATGGACAGTGATCGGTTTGATGACCAGACTGGATGTCTCACCACAGTCTAATCCTGTTGTTGATGAAAACCCTTGGCCACCAGGCGGGCCTTATACCTGTAAACAGAACCATCAGATTTATGTTTTAACTTGAAAACTCATTTACAACCAACCAGATTCATGGTAGGGTGGTATGGCACAAGGGATCAGGTTTTATTCTTAAGCAAGGCATTCATCTCAGTGTCCATTGCCTGGCGCCACTTGGGATCTTTAGAAGCTTGCGTGAAACATGTGGGTTCGACAGGAGTGGTGGCCAAGTCAGCCATGAGACAGGTAGGCATGAGATACCGGGTGGCTAGTCAGACTTTAGTGTTCTGGTGTTATCCTGTGTTCTGATGACCATATGGTAGGTCCTGGTAGGAGGGGACCTGGAGAGCCTGATGATGAGGATGAGGAGAAGGACATATCGGCTGGTGCTGGTGGAGGTGGTGGAGAAGGAGTATGTGATGGAGGTGGTAGTGGAGGAAGAGAAGAGTCAATGGTGGGGCCCGCATGAGAAGAGGGGACTGGAATAATGGAAGGTAACAGAGGCATGTAGGTGGGGATCGGTGGTGAAGGTGTGGGAGTAGGGGGAGAGAGGGAGGGCAGAGGAGAATGGAAAGGAAAGGAAGATTCGTTGAACACAACATCCCGAGAGATGTAAATACGACCAGAGGGGACATGCAAACATTGATAACTTTTATGTGAAGCAGAGTAACCTAAGAAGACACATTGACTGGACCGAAAACTAAACTTATGAGTTTGGTATGGACGCAGATGAGGGTAGCAAGCACAACTAAAAATTCATAAGGAAAGGTAGTTAGGTGCTTTATGAAATAATTTTTGGTAGGGAGATAGATTATGGAGGACGGGGGTGGGCATTCTATTGATGAGAAATGCGGCAGTTTGGAAAGCATAAGGCAAGTAATGAAATGGAACATTTGACTGAGCTAGAAGAGTAAGGCCGGTCTCGACAAGGTGGCGGTGCTTTCTTTCTGCGGTGCCGATTTGGGCACTAGTGTGTGGACAGGATAAGCGATGAGCGATACCCTAAGAAGACAAGTAAGGTTTAAATTTGATGAACTCGTCACCACCATCAGTTTGGAGTGCTTTAATGGAAAGCCCAAAAAAAATTTCACATGAATTTTGAACTCAAGAAAAATGGAGAAAGCATCACTTTTATTTATTAAAGGAGAAAGCCAAACATACTTACTGTAGTGATCTACAAAGCTAATATAATAGCGATGACCACTTACAGCAGACACAGGAGAAGGACCCCATAGATCGGAGAGAATAAACTCTAAAGGAGCAGTAGCAATCGTGAAAGATGAGGAAAAAGGAAGACGGTGACTTTTCCTTGCTAACAGGGGATGCAGAGAGGGGTACCAGCATGGTTAGGGAGAAAAGGAAGTTGATGCTGAGATAAAACACTAGAGACAACTCTGGTGGAGGGATGACCTAGGCGCTCATGCCAGACGGAGAAAGATGCACGCTCACCGGGAAGAGCCTGGGGAGAGGCGATGAAGTTATGATTCCCCAGGGAGAAGACATACAGACCATCCTTAAGTTTTCCCCGCAGTAGAGTTTTTCGAGTGGAGAGATCCTTGATAAAACAAGAGTCAGGGTGAAATTCAAGAAGGACTTTATTATCAGCAGTAAATTGACTAACAGACAGAAGATTTTTGGTGATATCAGGAACATGTAAAAGGTTTTTCAAGACAAAGGAAGAAACAGAAGAACACAATAAAGAAGCACTAGTAGCTCGGATAGGCAAACCTGTCCCGTTACCCATGCGAAATCTGTCGGGTCCTTGATATTCGGAGTGAACCGCCAGATTCGCAATGTCAACCGTTAGGTGATGAGTGGCTCCGAAGTCAACATACCAGTTGGGATCGACTAGACTATTCCCATAAGAGTGGAGAAGAGCGTTGGGCTAGCCGAATCATCATAACGATTGTAGCATTGGTTAGCATAATGGCCAAAACGATTGCAGATCTGGCATTGAGGTCGGCCACCGGTGGACTGATGTGACGCTAAGAAGGAACGTCCACGACCACGACCGCGCTCCCTGCCTCGGCCACGTCCACGACCACGAAAAAAAGATGGAGCTGAATGGTAGCTTGGAGTGCGGGAAACAGTATGAACCGCAAGAGAATGGGAGATGAGGGTTGTGGAGTCTGGTGAAGTGATAGCACGCCCACGATAAATCTACTAGCTAAGCATGAGGCCGATGAGTTCTTCTGACAGTACAGGGTCGACTCGTGTGTTGACGGAGGTGACGAACGAGTCATATTCAGGAGACAGACCACTGAGCAAGGTAGAGACGAGGTTGGAGTCGTCAACTGGATTAGCCACTGCCGCCAGGTTGTCCACGATGGACTTGACAGACTGGATGTACTCTGACATAGAAGAGGTGCCCATCTTGACGGTGTGCAGCTGATATTTGAGTTGCTGCACTCTAGCTCTGGAGGGTGACGCAAACATTCGCTCCAGAGAGCACCACACATCTCGAGATGTGGTGAGGCCGACGACATGAGTAAGAATAGCCTCAGTGAGCGAGGAGATAAACCAATATAAGAGCATCTTATCAAGCTTGATCCAGCGAGTGTATTCTGGATTGATAGTGGGCTGAGCATCCTTCTCAGTAGAAGGAAGGAACTGGACCGGACACGGAGAGGTTCCGTCGACGAGGCCTTCGAGATCGTGGAGCTTGAGAAGAGGAAGGAACTAGGAACGCCACAGCAGATAGTTTTTCTTGTCGAGTTTGACATTTAGAAAGTGAGTGATGTTGGGATTGGGAGTAACCATGGATGCAAGTGTTTGGATGGAGGTGAGGGAAGATGAAGAGGAAATACTCGACATGGTACATGAGTTGCTCTGATACCAAGATAAATAAGAAGAAGAAGAAGACTTATTTGTGCAAAGACAAGATACCATTAGCTATGGTTCTTGGATGTATATATATACAAATATTGGTCACATGTTTATACTGATTTAGGAGATACAATAGAAAAACATTGACTGAGAGAAAGAATAAGAAAATATTAACTGAGAGAAATAATGTGAAACACATGGTGCATGAATCCCATGAGTCCCATGTGTTCCTATAATCATGGAGAGATTTTAGGATCTGGTTGATTTCATGAGGGTGTCTTTCATATGGATCACATGTTTCACATGAGTCACGTGTTGTCATTGATATCTCTAACAAGCCATAGTGGCGCCTCAACTCTTAATCTAGAGAAAACTTGAGGAGATAGTTCAGAGCCCTTCACTGAAAATTCGGCTACACTCTTTGGTTATACGTTGTGTGTTTGCATTATAGTTTTTTGTTTACATAATTAGTTTTAATTCCGCATTATTGTGCATTAAATTAGCTTGTCACCTTTTCCCCCTCTAAGTGACTTACATCTATTGTAGCTTTTAGCAATTTCCTTAATTGATTGATGTTTGTTCAGTTGGCCAGTGTCTTTTGGAAAATATTTAAAGCTTTGATTGGTGCTTGTTGAGATGGCCCAATGTGGTGAACCCATTTGTTCCAAAGACTTGTTGGTCATCTCCATTGATGCTTTCTTGTGTGCTACATTCTTGGTGAAGTTTGTTGTAAATTTCTTTGAGAAAAGGGTCAGAGGATATTTACTTCGTCGCTGTTAGAGATTTCATCTCTAATTTTGAGTTGTTGTTTGGGATTTGGTGTATTTCAGTGTAGGACTGGAATTTGGGAGGAAATTATGGAAAGGGGCTGATAATCGAGCTGCTTCATTGGTGCCTATTGTTGTTAACTGAGGGACTGACTTGGTTTGTCATTGCCTTGATGATAACTACTCGAGCTACATTTTTGGGGGCAGCATTTGTTAGGAGTTGGTCGGTAATTGTGAGTTTGCTTGCTGGATATCTGTGTTTCTTCGGCTTTGGATGTTGTGGAAAAAAGGAACACATCTATTAAAGTTATCTTGGATATCTTGTCATTGCATGGGGCAATCCTTTTGCTTTTGTATGCCTTCAAAGAAATAATCTAAATTAATTTCATGTCTCTTGGTTGTCAAACAAAATAATGAGTTTTTGATGAAACACGACAATTTACATCTAAACGGATCTACATTGTTCCCTGAAGTGAATGCAACATCATCCTACAAATATGGCCGTGGTCATGACGTGGACGTACACGAGGCGGTAGGTTCCGTGGTGGTGGTCATAATCGCAATGCTATAAATTTTTCTTGCAGACACACCGCGCCATCAGAAATGAACAAATGTTGAGGCAAAGTAAGAAAAGAAAAGAAAATGCAAGCTAAGGCTCGTCATCATTTTGAAGATGCTTATTATATAGGTGTGAAAAGCAAGAACATTGGCCTCGTACATGTCGTACGTCGAAACATTTGGTGGATCTTTAACAAGGATCGAAAAAGGGATGAATATACAAATGAACTTAACTGATTTTGATAGTGAAAATGACATAGCAAACTTGGATGGTCTTAATTTTTTTTGTTGACTCGAGTGAAAAAATCGACTTCCTGACCGGTGATGTGTTTGTCCCAATTGATTGAGCTTTGCTTCTGTTTGTAGTATTATCATGTTATTTATGTCTCATGTTTTCATTTTCTTAGTTTGATCACTGAATAAAATGGTCTGTTTGATTGTCATCATTTTACTTTTATTACATCATCAAGATGAGTGGTAAAGACGTGTGTCTTACATACAACTACATTCTACCCTTCGAGATAAAATTCACTTTACAAGCTTATGTTGCCAGGAGTGACAAAATTCCATATTAGTAATGCGTTAATTCTAGCAAATCCAAAAGAAATTTGCTTAGTTTAAAGATATTTGTCGCAATGGATATCACATTGAGACCACAATTGAATCTAATATTGAATATCATTGTATTACTTCTGTTATTTCATGTCAGAAGCATATTTTGGAGAAACTCCCTCCCCTCTTCTCTAGATTATACCATACAACAATAAGAACAATCGGATCACATATTGTAATGAACCAGAAATTTTCTGATCCAAAGAACTTCATGCTTTGCAATTTCGATTGGGTCACCCAGGGGCATTATGATGCGGAAAATAATTGAAAATTCATATAGACATACACTAAAAAACTAGAAGATTATTTTACTAGGGGATCATTCATGTGCTGCTTGTTCTTAAGGCAAATTGATTAAGCCATCACCTTCTAAAATTATCAATGAAATCTCAAACTTTTTAGAAAGAATTCAAGAAGATATATATGGGGACCAGTTCATCCACCATCTGGACCATTTAATTACTTCATGGTTTTAGTTTATTCTTCCACTAGATGATCAAATGTTTGTTTGCTTTCTTTTCGTACGTTGCATTTGCTAAAATGCTTGTCCAAATTATTCGATTACGAGCACAGTTCCCTGATTATCCAATCATATCAATTCGTTTTGATAATGCTGGTGAATTCTCTTCCTGATCATTTGATGATTTTTGCATGTCTCTTGAAATTACTATTGAACATCCCGTTGCTCATGTTCATACCCAAAATGACTTAGCAGAGTCTTTTATCAAACGACTTTAGTTGATCGCTGGGCCTTTACTTATGAGAACAAAATTTTCTGTCTGTGCTTGGGGTCTTTGAATATTACATGCTGCAACATTAGTCTGCATCCGACCTTCGGCTTACCATAAGCACTCACCTTTACAATTGGTTTTTGGTCAATCTCTAAATATAAGCCACTTGCGAGTTTTTGGTTGTGTTGTGTATGTCCTAATTGCACCTCCTTCAACATACCAAAATGGGTCCCCAAACGAAGGTTTGGGATTTATGTTGGTTTTGGTTATCCATCCATCATAAAATATCTTGAACTCTTGACGGGTGATATTTTAAAGTAAGATTTGCAGATTGTTATTTTAATGAGACAACATTCTCGCCGTTAGGGGGAGAAAAGTTGAAGCTTGAAGAACGATGTAAAATTTCTCGAAATACTATCAATTTGTCTCATCTTGATTCTCGCACCAATCAATATAAACTTGAAGTAAAAAAAATTATCCATTTACATAGTATTATGAACTAGTTACCAGACACTTTCACCAACAATAAAAAAGTAACAAAATTACATATACTAGCAATGGACATTCCAGCAAAGATCAATGTCCTTGAAGGACAATCAGCTAGTACAATCACAAATGAGTCTAAGACATGCCTGAAGCATGGAAGACTTATCGGTGCGAAAGACATGATTCCCTAGAAGAAAAAACTATAAAAATTAAATAAGAAAATTGATACTCCAAAAGAGTCCACAAAACAAAAGAAAAAAATACAAAATGGGTACTCCAGAAGAGTACATACACCAAAAGTATGCAATAGAATTAACATATAAAGAACAAAAGTGACACAAGTATCTCAAAATAAGGAAATACCAATAATTATCTATTAACTGGAGATATATGGGATAGAAATAATATTATTGTTGATGACATATTTACCTTTACAGTAGCACTTGAAATCACTAGAAGTGATAAAGATCCTAAGCCACAAACCATCGAGGAGTGTCGATGTAGACATGGTTAGGCAAAATGGACAAAGCAATACATGCAGAATTATACTCTTTAGAAAAAAATATAAAGTATTTGGATCTGCAATCCAAACACCTGAGAATATAAAGCATGTAGGGTACAAGTGGGTATTTATTTAGAAAATAAATGAAAATAATAAAATTATAAGATATAAAGCTCGACTTGTAGCACAAAATTTTCTGCAGATACTGGAATTGATTATGGAGAAACATACTCTTTTGTAATGGATACTACTACTCTCACTATTTAATTACTTTGGTAGTTTTTGAAGGACTAAACATGCTTCTTATAAATGTAGTTACGACATATTTATATGGATTATTAGATAACGACATATAAATGACGATCCCTAAAGGATTCAAGGTTTCTGAAGTACATAGTTCAAAATCCTGTAATTTATACTAAATTAAGCTGCAACAATTCTTGTATGGATTAACACAATTAGGGCATATGTGATATAATTATCTTAGTGAATACTTATTAGAAGTGGGATATATGAATAGTTTTGTCAATCCATGTATATTCATAAAGAAATCGAAAATTGATTTTTTTCATAGTCGCAGTATATGTTGATAATTTGAACCTCATAGGGAATCCTAAAAAGCTCACAAAGACTGTCACTTATTTGAAAAATGACTTTGGGATGAAAAATCTTAGAAAAATAAATTTTTTGCCTTGGCCTAAATATTGAGCACTTTCGAGAAGGAATTTTTCTTCATAAAAAAATGTGCACCAAAAAAATCTTGAAGCATTTTTATTAGAATAAAACTCATCCATTAACATCTCCGATAGTTGTACAATCACTTGATGTGAAAAAAAAGATCCTTTTCATCCTCCTGTAGTGGGTGAAGAGCTTCTTAGCCATGAAATACTATATCTTAGTGTAATTGGTGCTCTTACATATTTTACAGATTGTATACGAGCAGACATTGCATTTTCAATCAACCTATTAGCAAGATATAGCTTTACCCAACTCTGAGGCATTGAAATCGTGTCAAACACATATTTCACTATTAATGTGGACAATTGACTTGGGTTTGTTTTACCCCCAAAGAATCAAAGCACCTTTAGTTGGATTTGCAGACACCATATATCTCTCTGATTCATATAAAGGGAGATCACATACATGCTATATCTTCATGTGCGACGACATCACTATATCACGGGGATTTATAAAACAAACTATGATTGTCACTTGATCCAGTCACTCTGAAATTCTTGCAATCCATGAAGTAAGTTGTGAATGCATATGGTTAAGATCTATGATCCAGTATATTTGAATATCATATGGATTGTCCTCAACGAAAAATGCTCCGACAATTTTATTTGAAGATAATGCTGCTTGTATTGAACATATTACAGAAGGCTACATCAAAAGTGACAGGGTCAAACACAACACAAAAAGTGACAGGATCAAACACATATCACCAAAGTTCTTATAAACACATAAGCTTCAGAAGAGAGGCGGTATTGATATTCAGCAAATACAATCAAGTGACATTCTGAAAGACTCGTTCAAAAAAGCATTGCCGACGTTGATATTCAAGAAGCTAAGCTGGTGCATAAAATTGCAATGCACAGCCTCAGAGATATTACATTCTGAAAGTGGAGTTTATTTCATCAAGGAGAGTATATTTTCAGGGAAGACTTTGTTTATGCATTATACTCTTTTTTCTTAGCCATGAATTTTTCCACTAGGTTTTCTTGGTAAGATTTTAATTATGGATATCAAACAGACCGGGCCCGGCTTGGGCATGATAGGCCAAGGCCCGACCGAACCAAGCCCGCCCCGCCTGTGACATTGGGGGCGACCCAGCCTAGCCCAGGCCCGAGTCCTATTTGATGAACTCGGGTTCAACCAGCGACCCGACCGAGATGGGTCATGCCGGACCCGGCCTGACCCTGATAATTAATAAAAAATAATAAATATTCCCAACAACCAGAAGTAAGTGCAACTTTATTTGGTAAAGAAGACAAAATTGCAATAACATTTCTTTTTGTTCTTCAACAACCCTAAACATTTATGTTCTTATAGTATTCCCACAAACTGGATCATAATTCGGATTATGAGTTGTTCTAATATGTTCTGTATATGCCTCATTTTAAGCCATACTAAAGATTGTTTAGACTGAATAAGATTTCTACCTATAATAGTTTTACTTGTAGCACGATTATAAGTAAAATTGCCTAGTGTGTCACCTAAAGTGCTAATTTAGGTTAGTCGTGGTTGGTGTTAGGTGTTTACTCTTAATGTGTCCACTTAGTGAGTCAGTTTCAGCATTTTGGGAAAAACATATGAAATATATGGACATATTTGCATTGAGCCTTCTTAAATCCATCAACAGTTATTTTATTAAAATATTTACAGACTCTAGATTTAAAATTTATAGAGGTAGTTGATACTTTAGAAGAACTAACAGGAATATGATTGTTGGCCCAGAGGCCCATCACTCTAGTTTTGATGATGATTAACTCATGTAGTTATAGTTTACTAATAATATTGTGTTTAAATAGTTCCAGTGATTGACCAAGATATTAGTAGGTGATTAGCTTCAACAAAGGAGTTTTGGAGCTTACACGTGTTGATTCAAGAGCTCGCGCGTCAAGATCACATCTAGCACTCGGTTGGAGTCAAGCTCTTCGGATCGTGTTTTGGATCGAGTCGACTTGAAGAAGGAGTTCTACAAGAAGACCTCGGTTTATTTAGTTTAGTTGTTTAGATCTTTTGTAAAGGTAGATAGTATTGATATGCTCAAGTTCACACACACACAAAAGTTTAAAGTTTATTGGTTTTGGTTTTCGGTTTAACCGATTTTGGATTTCATGTCAAAAACATAGATATATATATATCTTATATGTATATTGGATTCTATCCATATACAATATGCTTCAAAGTTATTTTAATATCATGTTTTTATATTTATACAAGTTTTGGAGAAAACAGTTTTCCATTTCAAAAATCCAATTTTGAGTTTAAGCCAAATTTCAATATCACAAAAATGGTTCAAATTATTTGTAATATGTGTTGAATTTTAGTCAAACATATTTGTATTTCAAAGATTTTATAAGGACTTATTTTTTTAGAATTTAAGTGATTTTATGAGATTTAATTGAAATTAAAAAGACAAGTTTTCAATACCCAAAATCCCAGCCAGACCACTCTGGTGGTCGACCGGATCTGTCGATCGATGTGCACGAGGATGTGCACATGGCCAGCCAGCTCGGCCGTCGACCACGCGGTCGACCAATTGAAAGCACCCCACTCTTGGGTGGGGGCTGGTCGACCGAGCGGTCGACCGTTGGCTGTGGCCGGTCGACCGGAGGTACAACGGTCATAAATATGACCATTACGCCGGTCGACCGGGCGGTCGACCGGAAGGTCATTTTTGACCTTTCCAGACTGCCAACGGGTAGAGTTTGGAGAGGCTATATATATACCTTCTCTTGAGTTATTTTTAATAAGTTTTTAGAGAGCAATTTTTCCCACCTTTACAAGTGTTTAACAACAAGTTTTTAAAAGTGTTTTTGGGATAAAAGATTTTATCTTTATTTGTTTTAAAGTGTTGGAAAATCAAAGAAAAGGACAGTCTTTGGGAAAGTGTTTTGATCTTCATTTCTGTTTTATTCTAGAGTTTTTTTCAAGTATTTTTCTTTGTGATTTTGATTTTTAAACTCTTTATTTTCTCACACTTGAGCTATCTATCATCCTATCTATTAGGATCTTTGTTTTGTGGGAAAATTGGTTTGTGGTTTAGTGAGACCACCAAGAGTTGTAAACCTTCTTTTATTTAGGTTTGTTGTTATCCCTCTTGTGTAGAGGTGATTGTGGAGGTTGTGTTTGGTTGTGTTGGTATCCCTCTAAGTGTAGAGGTGATTGTGGTTGGTTTGCCTTTGTGTCTATCCCTCTAGTGAGAGGTGATTGTTGTTTGGCTTAGTGCCCATCCCTCTATTGAGAGGTTGATCTTGTGTGGCTAAGTGTCTTGCCTCTTATGTAGAGATTATTGTTGTTTGAGAGAGGAGTTGTGTACTCCAAGTTGTATTTACCTAAATCCTTAGTGGAGGTTCCCTATGTGGGAAGTCCTGTGTGGACGTATAGTGAAAATCCTTCTGTGTGAAGGCGGGGACGTAGAGCAGTGGCTCGAACCTCGAAACATATCTTTGTATTTGTCCACTATCTCTTAACTCTTTCTCTCTTTTATATTTTGTATTGATTCATACTGCCATATCTTATATGCTTGGTATTGTTTGTGTGCCTCACTTGTGTTGAACCAAGAGAGCTTCATATAGCACCTCAACTCTTATTTAGAGGAATTTAGAGGAGATAGTCTAGAGCCCTTCACCGGAAATTCGGCTACACTCTTTGGTTACACTAAGTGTGTTGCAATTTATTTTTTAATTTCATATTATTTGTCATTAGATCACCATACACCTATTCACCCCCCTCTAGGTGTATTTTCAATTGGTATCAGAGCTTACGCTCTTGATATTAGGTTTAACCACCTAGGAGTGAGATCTTGGTTAGCTAATCTAGATTTGCATTTGCACACTTATTTGTTTACACATACTCATGGACTTCATGACCCCTCCCATTTATGATACTTCCAACATTGATGTTTGGAAAGTTAGATATCCATGTACCTTAAAACCCTAGGTATACATGTTCACCTTGCCGCTACCAAAAAATCTTATCTTGGTAATAACAAGAATATAGAGGCCAACGCACAAGCCTTAGAGGCACTTAGATGCACTCTAAGCAAAGAATATTTATGTATGATTTCTCATTGTGATTCCGCCTTTACAGTGTGGAACACTTTGACCTCTCCAAAGCTTCAAACGCCAAACATTATGGAGGAGGAATCTAGTGGAGGAGAATCCGAACAAGCTTTCTACATGGTCCAAGTGATTGACTCCCTTGAGGTAAATTCGGAAACTCAACTAGATGATAGTACTAGTTCTTCAGGTGATGATGTTGATGCTGATGCATTAAATGAAGAACTATTCATTGTTTGTGAAAACTTGATAGAAAAATACAAACTTTTGAAAAAAAATTTAAAATGAAAGAAGAAAATAAGGATTTGTTTTCAAAATTTGATATTGTTTTGCAAGAGAGGGATGAGATTTCAATTGAAAGTGACTCATTGAAATCCCAACTTGATCTTGCCCTAAATGAAAACAAAATTTTAAAAAGTAAAAATAATTGTGATGAGATTTTGAAGAAAAGTGAGGCTTTATCTTCAAAACTCAATTTTGTTTTAAAAGAAAATGAATCTTTAAAAAATAAAATTATTTTAATTTCAAAGAAATTTGATTTGGTTTCAAAAGAAAACGTTTCTTTGAAAAATGATGTTAATCACATGGTTGCCATGCTTCAACATCTAGTACACCTATTGCATGCTCCACTTTATCTTCAAGTATTAAAAATGATATATGTATGTTGAAGAAAAGTGTAGATTGTTTGGGCTCTACTTTGAGCCAATGTGCCATGAACCACACTCGGTTGGAATCCATATTTCACAAGAAACATGCTCCTCCTATGCATGCATACAAACCACGGCATACACATGCTCATCATGCTCACACACATGATTCAATGTATGCTCATATGTACACATGTACACATTGTGAACATAAGGGTCACCTTGCAAAATTTTGTTATGATAGAATAAATGATTCAAATTTTGCAAATAAATTTGTTTAGGTTAGGAAAGGTGCTAACCCCCATGGACCCAATAGAGTATGGGTACCAAAATCCACTCCTATCTTATTTGATGTATGTGTGGGCTCTCGCTTGACGTGAGGGCATGGTGCCTTGTTAGTGGATGCTTTTGTGCTTAATGGACCCTACTTTGGATGCATCACCTTCAAGGAATTTTGGTGGGAGGACTACCATGGTTTGGAGATCTAGAGATGTGCCCTAATGGTTTGGTAACTATCTCTAACTCCCATTTAGTTTACATACTTTCATTGATTGATTTTTAGCATGTTTTGATTTTGCAGGATTACTATGTTAAATGCCATGCTTATTAGATTAGTGATATGCATATGTAGTCATTGAGATACACCCATGATCATATAGATCCATATTTGTGTTCTCACTGTAGTTTAACTATTGTGTATATCATAACTCTAAAACATGTGCATTTAACCTAATGATCATATTGGCTTATGTTTTTCGTTTTATGCTTCATATTTTGATTACTTGTTTAGATATTGTTTCAATTAAAACTTGTGTCTATACTTGTACAAGTAGTAAGCTACATTTGATTCTTATATATTTATACTTCATTGCTTATTTGTACTCATTACATGTATCTGTATAACCTAGTTTTGATGATTCTTTCATTTATACTTGTTTTCCTTATTTTTGTGTATGTTTTGCTTCATGTATATGTTATTCTTGTCTAAAACTAATAAATATACATGTATACCCTTGAGTCACTTGCCTTCATGCAAATTACATTATGGACTCATTTGGGTTTGGGATATGTATGCATATTGTTAGTTTTGATAGAACTTACATATACCTCGAAGTTTGAATTTAATGAAAAATAAATTTTTATGATTTTCATATTTGTCCAATAAAAAGAAATTCATGTTTATTTTGAGCCTCACTGATTATTTTCATGAAAATGCTATTCACATGATTCTTGCGCACTCACACTTCATTTGTTTACTCATGACATTGCTTTCATGAGAATTTTTGAGCTTTATAGATTTCGAGTGTCAACTCTTGTGTTTTTAGCATGCTTCATGGGATATATGATTTGATTTCATGTTTGAAAGATCTTTAACTAGTTTTTTAAAAATTAATTTAAACTAGTTATTTATTCTTCAATTGGTAGAGTTTTCAAACTATGCTAAAATATTTTCAAACTCTTATTTTTAAAAACCCCTACCAACCAAGGGTGGATGGATGGGCGATCATGTCTTGTATGCTCTAAATTGAAAATCTTTTAAATATGTGCATGAAAGGGAGGTAGTATGAGTTATACACTTGATCCTCAATGTATTTTCAATTTGTATCACAATTGATATTTTTATGTTTATATACTCATATTTGTGTTTTTTATATATGTATGCTTCAAACTTCAAATAGTATCAATTTCAATTGGTATTTACATTTTCATACATATATGTATATGATTTGATTGTGCTTACAAAATCATTACATCTTAAAGCACAAATTATATTTATGTTAAGCTTGATTTACTCCTTAATGTCAATTATTTTTCAATTGGTATCTTATATGAGCTTATGCATTGTTTTTATTAGTATTTCATAAAGGGGGAGAAAACTCGTGGTTTATCTTTCAATCGCTTTTATTTTCAATTAGTATCTTATTCCCATCCTTTATGATGAAAAATACTTTATTTTGGTATATGCCAACATTTTCAATATTGGCATCAATAATCTTAAATTGATATTATTCTAAATTTGGTATCCTTATTGAAAAATGATTTGTATTTCCAAAATTTGGTTTGTATTTTCAATTGGTTTTTACTTTCAATTGGTATTAAAATTTACAATATATATTTTTCAATTGGTATCAAAAACATACAATGTTTTATTTTCTATTTGTATTAAAAATTTACAAGATATTTTCAATTGGTATTTTTTGTATCTTAAAAATTTTGTTTATTTTCAATTGGTATCATAAATTGGTATCAAAATGTTTCGATATATACCTTTATCATAAATTGGTATATTTTTCAATTGGTATCATAATTTTGATATGTATTGCTAATATGCAAGGGAAGCTTAACATCTTCTCTATATATAGATTCATGTTGAGTGTATCTCATATTGAGGAGATTGACCTCTCTTGTCTATGTCTTACACGTGTGTAGAGGGAACTTCACATCTCCTTTTATACATTGTATATTATGCGTTATGTGATTAGGGTTTAGTCATCTCATTTTCATGTAATGCATGTATGTAGGGGGAGTTAACTTTACGTCTCTCCTCTTCATGAATGTATATCGCATGTATATCTTTATTGTTTGATTTGTTTTCGCCCCTTTGTTGATGATTTGACAAAAAGGGGAGAGGAATTTTTGAGTTTTATATATGCATGTTTATTTTCTTGTTTAATGCATGTTTATCTCATTTCCTTGTTTTATACGAAAAGGGAGAAGAATTTTGAGAGTTTTATATATGCATGTTTATTTTATTTCCTTGTTTTTACAAAAAGGGAGAAGAATTTTGAGAGTTTTATATATGCATATTTATTTACTTATTTATGCATATATGTTTTGTTTATGCAAAAAGGAGAGAAGTATTTGGAGAGTTTATTTATGTTTATTTCATCATTTATGCATATATGTGTTGTTTGGTTTATGCATTTTATTGAATATCTATTTGTTTATTGTTATGCATGAGTTAAGGGGGAGCTTCTATGAAGCTTAACTTTAATCCATGCATATATAACTCCATGAGTTTTTTTATCATCAAAAAAGGGGAGATTGTTGGCCCAGAGGCCCATCACTCTAGTTTTGATGATGATTAACTCATGTAGTTATAGTTTACTAATAATCTTGTGTTTAAAAAGCTTCAGTGATTGACCAAGATATTAGTAGGTGATTAGCTTCAACAAAGGAGTTTTGGAGCTTACACGTGTTGATTCAAGAGCTCGCACGTCCAGATCGCATCTGGCACTCGGTTGGAGTCAAGCTTTTCGGATTGTACTTTGGATCGAGTCGACTTGAAGAAGGAGTTCTATAAGAGGACCTCGATTTGTTTAGTTTAGTTGTTTAGATCTTGTGTAAAGGTCGATAGCATTGATATGCTCAAGTTCACACACACACAAGTTTAAAGTTTATTGGTTTTAGTTTTCGGTTTAACTGATTTTAGATTTCTTGTCAAAAATATAGATATATATATATCTTATATGTATATTGGATTCTATCCATATATAATATGCTTCAAAGTTGTTTCAATATCATGTTTTTATATTTATACAAGTTTTAGAGAAAACCGTTTTCCATTTCAAAAATTCAAGTTCTGGAAAATACCGATTTTGTGTTGAAGCCAAATTTCAATATCACAAAAATGGTTCAAATTGTTTGTAATATGTGTTGAATTTTATTCACACATATTTGTATTTCAAAGATCTTATAAGAACTTATTTTTATAGAATTTAAGTGATTTTATGGGATTTAATTAAAATTAAAAAACAAGTTTTCAATAGCCAAAATCCCAGCCAGACGTGCACATGGCCAGCCAGCTCGGCCGGTCGACCGCGCGGTCGACCAACTGAAAGCACCCCACTCTCGGGTGGGGGCCGGTCGATCGGGCGGTCGACCGGAGGCACAACGGTCATAAATATGACTGTTGAGCCGGTCGACCGGAAGGTTATTTTTGACCTTTCCAGACTGCCAACGGGCAGATTTTTGAGAGGCTATATATATGCCTTCTCTTGAGTTATTTTTAACAAGTTTATAGAGAGCAATTTTTTCCACCTTTACAAGTATTTAACAGCAAGTTTTTAAAAGAGTTTTTGGGCTAAAAGATTCTATCTTTATTTGTTTTAAAGTGTTGGAAAATCAAAGAAAAGGAGAGTTTTTGGGAAAATGTTTTGATCTTCATTTCTATTTCATTCTAGAGTTTTTCTCAAGTGTTTTTCTTTGTGATTTTAATTTTCAAACTCTTTATTTTCTCACACTTAAGCATCTATCTATCCTATCTATTAGGATCTTTATTTTGTGAAAAAATTGATTTGTCGTTTAGTGAGACCACTAAGAGTTGTAAACCTTCTTTTATTTAGGTTTGTTGTTATTCCTCTTGTGTAGAGGTGATTGTGGAGGTTGTGTTTGGTTGTGTTGGTATCCCTCTAAGTGTAGAGGTGATTGTGGTTGGTTTAGCTTTGTGTCTATCCCTCTAGTGAGAGGTGATTGTTGTTTGGCTTAGTGCCCTATCCCTCTATTGAGAGGTTGATCTTGTGTGGCTTAGTGCCTTGCCTCTTGTGTAGAGGTTGTTATTGTTTGAGAGAGGAGTTGTGTACTCCTAATTATATTTACTCAAATCCTCAGTGGAGGTTCCCTGTGTGGGAAGTCCAGTGTGGACGTATAGTTGAAATCTTTCTGTGTGAAGGCGGGGACGTAGAGCAGTGGCTCAAACCTTGAAACATATCTTATGTTTACGATTGATCCACTATCTCTTAACTCTCTCTCTCTCTCTCTCTTTTATATCTTGCATTGATTCATATTGCTCATATCTTTTATGCCTGGTATTATTTGTGTGCCTCACTTGTGTTGAACCAAGAGAGCTTCATATAGCACCTCAACTCTTATTTAGAGGAATTTAGAGAAGATAGTCCAGAGCCCTTCACCGGGAATTCGGCTACACTATTTGATTACACTAAGTGTGTTGCAATTTGTTTTTTAATTCCACATCGTTTGTCATTAGATTAGCCATACACCTATTCACCCCCCTCTAGGTGTGTTTTCAATGAGTAATAGTGGTAGGTTCAGAAGCAGTATTAAAATCTGAAGATTGTGTGAATGGAATATGTGAAGTTCGATTAGAGGAAAATTAAGAGGCTTCTCACTCTTCATTACTTAAGCTAAAACTATCATGATATTTAGAACCAGAAGCTTGATAGGGCCTGCTGATGAAGAACGTGCATTCATTTTAATTGCTAATTTTTAATTTGACAAGAATATAATTACTTCACAATAGTAAGATGATGAAAAAGAGAGCTTGTAGAGCTTAAGAACTTCAGAGCTTGTAGAGTTGGTAGAGCTTGAGAAGTATAATAAATTGCTGCTCCATTGCCCTTCTGGGGTTTTTAGGAAAGAATCTCTCGTAGAAGCTCTTAGAAAACTTCTCCCACCCTATCGATTTCTCCAACCGTTCCTCTTCAATAAGCCACCATGTCTTGGCCACACTCGTCAGCTAGACTCTTATTACCTCCACCTGGTCTTCTGCCAAAACACTGGCTTCATTCAGAAGACTGGTCGTATCAACTAACCATTGCTCGGCCTCAAGTGGCTTGTCATTACCAGAAAAGATGGCTGGGTGTAACTTCATAAAGTCAGAAATGGTCCCAAACCTTGATTCTCTTAGTTCTGTCGCCATGTTTGTAGCTACAAATTTTGTCTGTTGTGTGGCCATCATCCTGCCTCGTAGAAGGTCCATCTTCTGATGTTGTGTCTTCAATATGCCATGTAGAACTCTTATCAGATTAATGGCTTCATGATAAGAACCATAAAAACTAGAATTGGAAAGGGAAGGCCACCGAATTCACTCTGGAAGAAATGGAATTGGGAAAATATCATGATGAATTCCAAGAGAAGAGTATATTCTAGTACTCGTAGCTAGAATTCCCAAATTTAGATTCAGATTAATTCTAATCTGATAACTAGTTTTGTACCAATGGTAAGAATCGGACTAAAATTCTAGGTGGTTACCCATATTTGGTGTAAATCTGGCTCTAATATCAAGAAAATCTTGTTACGTTCCGCTTTCCAATATACACTAGAGTGGGTACGCGACGAGAGCCGGTGACGCATATACACGAGAAAAATACCCTACCTGTATACGCACTAAGCCTCAGTACAAGGAATTATCACACACCAAAATCCAGCTTTATTACGCAAGTACCAAATATATATAGAGTTCAGATATGTTACGTCAAAAGGGTATAAGAAAAGAAAACAAAAGGGAGGGAACAAAGATTCCTCACGAGCTAGATGAGAAGGCGAGTCAACTATCCGAGCTCAACGACACGTTCAACATACTTCTGCTCCTACAAAACCTCTGGACCTGCATCTGACCATGCAAATAGGGTCGTCAATAAACAACCTAGTGAGTGATAAAATAAAAGAACAATAATATAATATAATAATAGCAAGCATTACATATAACTGTACCGTAAGTAAAATATCATACAGTACATAGTTAAGTAGTAGTTGAATATAATAACAAACAACGCTTAGCTAAATATTAATGTAGTCATCCTATGAGATATTGCATATGTCGGGAATTCATCATTTCATGACAATTAAAGTAACAGAGGCATGACACAAGTATATTATCACGTAACATTTTAAGATTGTACAATAATAATAATTAGTATTGCCTGATATTTAAATAATTCTCTTCCAGTGTTTTATACCACTGGAAGTTCATACTGGAGCGTGAATCCCCAGCAGAACTCATCCAAACATAACATACGGGTATCATTATTCGAGCGAGGGAGTGATCAAATAATATATGTTCTTGGTATCATCATTGTTGGATTATTAAAATGCATCATGTACTGGGTCTAAATAACTAGTGCATTGACGACGTTCTCATTATGCCAACTTAGGCAATCCAGTGTCGGGGAGCCCCCATGGATTCTCATTAGGCACCCAATTACGCACATTTTCTTTCGCGGAGCCCTCATGAGGCACCTGCTCTTGCACATTTTCTGCCGGAGAGCCCTTATGAGGCACCTGATTCCACACAATTTCTGTCGGGCGTTGGCATCACCGTGCTATATAACATGTACATCATATAACAGGTGTGCTAGCTTAATAACAGTGTTATAACTTGTAACAAGTTTCTCAGTAATTCAATAACATGAACAAATACATAATGTAACAGGATTCATCTCGATAATTCCGATAACACAAACTATATAACAAGATTTCTCCCAATAATTGTGGTAACATTAATAAAACAAACTTTATACCATAATCAATCATAATTAATTCATTTCAAATTCTTCACAACCATATCTAAGATCACCAATTCACTACTCTAGAGTACTTTAATCAAACAGTCCAATAACCAACCAACATTAGATAACTCATTAAACACTATATTTATAATAAACAACCACAATATAATATTATTTTTAGATAAAAAGAGTTAAAAAGCACTAAAAAAGATGTTATAGAACATATCTCTCATCTTCATGATCGCAATGGCTTAAGAAACGCTCGAATCAGAGTCCGAAGGCCGAGATATCGCCCGAAGACCAAATTCGATACTTAACGGGTTTGAGTCCTCTTAATGGGTTTGTACTATTCTAATGGGATTGGATACAATTGAAGTAGATCAAGTCACTAATGGGTCCAAATCTAATAACCTAAACCCACTTAACTTAAGTGGTGGATTGCAAGTTGGATCGGGTTTGGTGGAGGATCCAAAGAAATAGGGAAAAAAAAGAAAAAGAAAGAAGAAGAGAACAAAGAGAGGGGGAAGAAGACAGCAGCCAAGGGCGAGGCATGGCAACAGTCGGTGGGGGGTTGGGGAGCAGCCATGCAATAATGGGCCAGGTTCGACCGGTGGCACTGCTGGAGAGAAAAGAAAGAAAGAGAAGAGTAAGAATGAGAGTAGTGGAGAGAAAAGAGAGAGAAAGGAAGAGAGGATGTTATGGTATTGGGGGTGGGGGTGATCATCGGAGAGAGGGTGGTGTGCAGGAGGATGTGATGGCCTTGGTCGACATGGTGACGACGGACCAGAGAGAAGGAAGAGGAGAGAGAAGAAGAAGAGGGAGAAGAAAAAGAAGGAGCAGAAGAAGAGAATAAGAAGAGGAGACTGTAGTGAAGGAGGGGTCGCGGTGAGGAGGAGAAGAAGGGAGCACGGGCAGCAGTCGAGGTTGTGTTGCTTGGGCTCGAACAACAGCTAGGGTTGGTGCTTGACGCAGTTACCATGGGAGAGGGGGAGGGGAGTGAGAGATAGTATAGGATGGGGGGGAGAGAGAGAGAGAGAGAGAGAGAGAGAGAGAGAAGAGAGATATATAGAGAGAGAGGTGGTGGAGAGAGGGAGAGCCATGTGGGGAAGGGATGTGCGTGGCTGCAGGAGGTGAAGCCAAGGAGAAAGAGAGAAAAGGAGAAAGTAAAGAAAAAGAAAAGTGTCGTTCACTCTCATTGTTGGCCGAACACACTCCCGTGCTCACCCATGCCTCTGATTGTAGGCTTACTGACCTGACTCTCTGCAGCCTATATCTACTACTGATGTTGTTGGTATCTGTCATGTCCCGCTTCCCAGAATACATTATTGTGGGGACAAGACGAGAGTCCACAACGCATATACGGGAGGAGAATACTCCACACATGTACGCGCTAAGATTCAGTATAAAGAATTATCACAATACACACAAAATTTCATCTTTATAACACACGTACCAAACATATATGAGTCCAGATATGTTAAGGTATATGAAAAGAAAACAAAAGGGAGTGGACAAAGATTCCTCACGAGCTTCACGAGAAGGCGAGTCAACTATCCGAACTCCACGACATGTTCAAAGTACTCTTGCAAAATTTATGGACCTGAATCTGAGCATGCAAACTCAAGATCGACAATAAACGACCTAGTGAGTGGTAAAATAAAAGAACAATAATGTAATATAATAATAACAAGTAGTACATGATAACTGTATGATAAGTAAAATGTTATACAATACATAATTAAGTAGTATTTAAATATAATAACAAATATTGCTTAGATAAATATTGGTGTAGTCATTCTGTGAGAAATTACATATGTCAAAAATTAATCATTTCATGACAATTAAAGTAACAGAGGCATGGCACAAGATTACTATCACGTAATATTTTAAGTTTATACAATAATAATAATCAGTATCGCCTGATATTTAAATCATTCCCTTCCAGTGTCTCATACCACTGGCAGTTTGTACTGGAGCTCGTACCCTAGCGAAACTTATCCGAATATGACATATGGGTATTATTATCTGAATGAGAAAGTGACCAAATTACACACGTTCCTAGTATCATCATTGTTGGGTTATTAAAGTGCATCGTGTACTGGGTCAAAATAACTAGTGCATTGAGAACGTCATCGTCATTCCAACATCAGGCAATCCAGTGCTGGGGAGCCCCCATGGATTCTCATGAGGCACCTAATTCCGCACACTTTCTACTGAGGAGCCCTCATGAGGCACCTGATCTCGTAAAATTTCTGTCGGACGTTGGCATGATAGTGCTATGTAACATGTATACCAGATAACAGATGTGCTAGCTTAATAATAGTGTTATAACATTTAACAAGTTAACAAGTTTCTCACTAGTTCAATAACATAAACATATTACAATGTAACAGGATTCATTTCGATAATTCCGATAACACAAACAATATAACAAGTTTTCTCCCAATAATTCTGGTAACATTAACAAAATCAACATTATACCATAATCATGCATAATTAATTCATTTCAAACTCTTCACAACCATATCTAAGATCACCAATTCACTACTCTGGAGTTCTTTAATTAAACAGTCCAATAACCAATCAACATTAGATAACTCATCAAACACTATATTTATAACAAATAACCATAATAACATATTGCTTTATGGTAAAAAGAGTTAAAAAAACACTCAACATATGTTACGAACACATAGTTCCCATCTCCATGATTGCAATGGTTAGAGAAACTCTCAAATCGGAGTCCAGATGGCCGAGATATCGCCCGATAACCAAATTGATACTTAACGGGTTTTAGTCCTCTTAATGGGTTTATGCTGTTCTAATCAGATTTGGATTCAATTGAAGTAGGTCAGGTCTCTAACGAGTCCAAGTGGTGGATTGAGGGTTGGATCGTGTTTGGTGGAGGATCCAATAAGGAAAAGAAATAGAAAAAAGAAAAAGAAAGAAGAAGAGAACAGAGAGAAGGGAAAGAGACAATGGCCAAGGGCGGGGCAGCAGTCGGTGGCGGGTCAGGGAGTAGCCATGCGATGATGACGGTAGGTTGGAGCTGGTCGACGATGCTACTGGAGAGAAAAGAGAGAGAAAGAGAAAAAGAGAAGTGGAGAGAGAGATAGCAAAAAAATGGTGTTGATGTGGTATTGGGGTGGTGGTGGTCACCAGAGAGAGGGCAGACGACAGGAAGGATGCGATGGTGGTGGTGGTCGACAAGGCGACGGTGGGCCAGAGAGGAGGTGGAGAAGAAGGAGAGAAGGAGACGAGAGGGGCTGTAGTGAAGGAGGGGGCTGTGGTGAGGAGGAGGAGAAGGGCGCACGGGTGGCTGTCAGGGTTGGGTTGTCTGGGCTCGGGCAACGGCTAGGGTGGTGCTCGGCGTGGTCACCCGTGGGAGGGAGAGGAAAGTAAGAGAGAGTACAGGAGGGGAGAGAGAGAAAGAGAGATAAGAAAGAGGAAGCGATGGGGAGAGGGAGAGCCACGTGGGGGGTGTGCGTGGCTGCAGGGGGTGAAGCCAGGGAGAAAGAGAGAAAAAAATAGGAAGAAAAGATAACAGAGGAAAGAGAAAAAGAAATAAATTTTGGGCTTGGGTTGGGCTCTATGTTCTTGGGCTTGGGTAAATTGAAAATAAAAACAATACGAAGAAGCGAGTGGGCTTTTGGGATTGAAATGAAAATAAAAAGGAAAAGAATAGAGATTGGGCTAGGCTTACACACATACACACATACATATACATATACATATATATATACACATATATATATATACATATATATATAAATAATTAAAATATGAGTATTACATATACAAACACATACAATATTTTCCTAATATTTTTTCATAAAAATACTTGTTCTCCATAAAATGTATTTATCAATATTATTTTTTCATACAAATTGACATATATTTATATATATACACACACATGTAAATGTATATATATAATTATAATATTTTTTTAAAAATAACTTGTAAATGAATAAACTCATTATTACACAAAAAAAAAATCAAATTATTGGTATAATCAAGTATTTATCGAGTAGGGATATTATACCTAATGATACTCAATTGGATGCTAGAACTCTAACATCGTCATTAGAATCAGTCGCACTACCAGTTGGTTCATAGACTACTGTCTCTATCTCATCATCATCGACTTCTTTAATTAGAAGGTTCCTAGAGGGACACTGTACAGTAACGTGACTATAGTTTTGACACTTAAAACACTGACTACTATTGGCATTCTTATAAAATTCACATATCACAAGCCCTTAGGTCTCTAGTAGAGTGAGTGTTTGAGTTAGGTTGCTCTCCTACTTTAGGAATGATCCTACACTCTGAAGAAAATCTAAGAGAGGTTTCTATGTCTTGAGCTAACTGGCTGACTTATTCAAGGGTTTCTAACCTATGAGAGTGAATGAGCATAGCCTGTTGGATATCTGACCTGAACCCAAAATGATACCTAGAAATGGCTTAGCATGAGTCTTCTCACACCTGACAACGTAGGGTTAGATCGTCAAATTCGATAGTGTAGTCATAACTGACCTACTACCCTGGTGAAGGCTGTGCAGTTTATCTAAAAGGTGATGTTTATAGGAATCGAAAAGGTATTTCTCTTTAAGTTTTTGTTTCATTTCCTTCCAAGACTTTATAAAAGCCCTACGCCTGGTGTACTCTCTCTACCTAGGTTCAATAAATCCTAACTGACCCTGTAAGTTTTATCTAAGCAAATTGAATTCTAGTTTTCTCAGTGAACTTATACCGATTAAAGTAGTACTCCATGTCAGCCATCCAGTCACTAAAAATCTTCGGGTCAAGTATACCATCAAATGTGAAAGGATCAATCTTAATCCTACAGATTATGTCATCTTCACTATCCCTACTGAAATCACCTAGACGGGGGGGGGGGGGGGGGGGGTGAATAGGTGATATGCTAATCTAGTGAACTAAATGTGCTAAATGCGGAAGCTTAAAACTATTTTGCAACACACTTAATACAACCAACAAGTGTAGCCGAATTTCCCGTGAAGGGCTCTGGACTAACTCCTCTTGATTCCCCTAGATAAGGGTTGAGGTGCTATTTGAAGCTCTTGTGGTTAAGTACAAGTGAGGCACACACAAACAAGCCAAGCATATAAGGATGATAAGCAATATGAAATAATGCAAGGTAACACAAGCAAATATGATATGATGATATGAATGATGCTTTGCACAATTAAAAGAGAGAGAGGGTTTAGAGGCAATGGATCAAACGCAAACACAAAGATATGTTCCGAGGTTCGAGCCCCTATCTCTACGTCCCCGCCTTCACCGAGAAGGATTTCTAATCCACTATACTCCCACCGAGGGAACCTTCACCGAGAAGGATTTTTACAACAAGGGAGTACCGAACTCCTCTCTCAAACACCGCCTCACAACCGAGGGGTAGGCCCGTAGCCAAACAACAACAAACACCTCTACCGAAGAGGGTTTACAAACCAAACTCCAACTCTCACTAGAGGGAGCAAACCAATCACCCGATCAACCTCTACCAAAGAGGGATACAACAAGAGCAAGGGTGTTTACAACTTGGAGGCTTCAACAACCTCAAACAATCTCTTTTTCCTCTTTTCCACAAAACAAGATCCTAATAGAATAGGATAGAAGATATAGCTCAAGTGGAAAAACTAGGTGTTTGAAAAACAAAAACGCAAAGAAAACACTTGGGAAAACTCTTTGTAAATGATAGAATTGAAGAACAAAACAAATCTCCCAAATTTCTATTTTCTTTGATTTTCCCAAACCCTAAAACACAAAAACCAATTTGGAAGTTTTTAGCCCAAAAATACTTTTGAAAACTTGTTTTAAACACTGGAGAAACTCTGAAATTTTTCTTTTCAAAAGTCTTGTCAAAATCCCCAAAGAGATGGGGTATTTATAACCCAAACAAAAAACTAGCCGTTAGGCTGATCTGGCAGCCTGACAGGCTGGCGGTCGACCGGCCAGTCGACCGCCAACGGTCATAAATATGACCGTTGGGTAATCCCGGTCGACCGCACGACCGACCGCCCAGATACAGAGAGCAGACTTCTCTGCTCCAGTCGACCGCTCGGTCGACCGCCCAGATACAGAGAGCAAAGCTCTCTGGTCCGGTCGACCGCCCGGTCGACCGGCCCACTGTGCCAGCAGACGTGCACAGCTCTGTGCACGTCGGTCGACCGCCCGGTCGACCGGCTTGGCCTGTCAGCACAGTTCTGGTCAGAAACTAGGTCTGAAAAACAGTTAAATAAATTTCTAAAAATCCCCAAAAATAGTTTTAACAATTTGCATTGATACATAAACATATGATAAAAAGTTTAGCTCAAATATCAAGCATATGAAACTATTTTTGTGTTTTAACATTTTTACCAAAAACTAAAACTTGTATTTTATCAAACTTGGATTTTTCAACACATGAATAGGAAAGTCAAAATAAGTTTGTATAAGTCATGTAAGCATGTATGTATATTGAACACATCTAATATACATAAAAACAAAGTAAACTTGTTTTGATCAATCTATTCATGAAAACCAAATCCAAAACATAAAACTTGTGTGTGTTGTGCACTTGAGCATATCAACTATACTAAGCTTTACACATGGACCTAAAACACACTAAACTAAACTAGGATACCTAAGTCTTCTTGATGATCTTCCATCTTCAAGTCGACTCGATCCAAACACCGTGATCCAACGAGCAAGGCTATGTATGATCTTGATGCTCGGGCTCTTGAATCACCAAGTGAAGGCTTCCAAACTCCTCTTTTTGAAGCAATCACCAACTAATATCTTGTTTAATGATCTGAAACTAAAATCACAAGATTATTAGTAAACATAACTACATGAGTTAATCATCATCAAAACTAGAGAGGAAGGCCTCCGGGCCAACAATCTCCCCCTTTTTGATGATGACAAAACTCATGGAGTTATATATGCATGGATTAAAGTTAAGCTTCAAAGAAGCTCCCCCTTAACTCATGCATAAACAAATAAACAATAAATATGCAATGAATAACATTGCATAATCATGCATAAACAATAAAAAGGCTCTAGATACCAATGAAATGTTCAAAAACAAAACATGCTCTAGATACCAATTAAAATTAAACTAAATTAAACTTAATATATGCAAAACTTAAATATGCATATATAAAACATGTACCAATCATGCATATTAAAAACATCTTCTCTATATATGCATGTTAAACTCTCAAATAATTCTCCCCCCTTTTTGTCAATCATCAACAAAGGGGTAAACAATCAAAACAAAACAAAATTTTCTCCCCCTTTTTGTTCGAAACAATGAATCAACAAAAGGGTTAATAAAACAATAAAAAATTAAAAATGAGAACATTGTTTTTATTGTTTTGACCCTTTTTTGTCTAAAACAAAAAACAAAAACCAAATAGGGGTGACAATCAATTAAGGTACCAATTGAAAATATGTCAAAGTAGCATCTTGATACCAATTGAAAGTAAACATAGGTCAATAAACAAATGGTATATGCGATATACATTCATGAAGAGGAAGATGTGAAGCTTCCCTACATAGATACATTACATGAAAGAGGGATGACAAGCCCTAATTCACATAACGTATACTATGCAATGCATAAGAGGAGATGTGAAGCTCCCCCTACACACGTGTATCACATAAAGAAGAGATGTCAAGCTTCTCAATACAAGATACACTCAATATGAATCTATATGTAGAAGAGATGTTAAGCTCTCCTTGCATATAGGCAATACACATCAAAACTTTTGTATTTATCCTTTAAAACAAAATTTTGAGATACCAATTTTTAAAACATTCAAATAAACATCTTGATATCAAAAGAAAGTATTTTTCCTTTTAAGTATTTGATATCAATTTAAACTTTTTATTTTCTATCATAAAGCAAGGGAGTGGAAATACAAATACCAATTGAAATATGAAAATCGAATTTTCTCCCCCTTTATGAAATACCAAGAAAAAACATGCATAAGCTTGTAATAAGATACCAATTGAAAATTGAATCAATTGAAACAAAGTTGAAGCTCAAGCTTTAGCATAAATAAAATATATATGTATGAAAAATTTAATACCAATCGAAATTGTTACTATTGAAATTGAAAAACATACATACATACAAACATATATGAGTATACAAGAAAGGTCAAAATTGATACTAATTGAAAGAATTTCAATGATACCAATTGAAACAACAATAATGATCAAGTGTATACATCATATAACTATCCTCCCAATCATGTTCAAGTTTAAAATGATTTTCAATTTAAGGCATACATGAGCATGATCTCCCATCCATCCGCCCGTAGATGGTAGGAGTTTTCAAAAATAGATATGAAAATAAGCTTTGTTTGAAAAACTCTACCATATCGAAGAATACCGTAACTAGTTATTGAAAATTTTGTAAACTAGTACGAAATCCTTCAAGTAAGGAATAAAACAAAAATATTTTTCATGAAAACATGAAATTCACAAATAGTCAACACTCATAATCAATTAAGCATAAATATGACTCATGAAAACAAACACATGAGTAAACAATAAATGTGAGTGTACAAATACAATGTGAAGATCATAATCATGAAAGATGGACAATAAGTTCAATATTCCTTGAAAACAAGAAAACATGAAAATCATCAAAACTTATTTGATCTTCAAGGTATATGTATGTCCTATACAAACTAAAGTATACATACATATCCAAACACAATGAGTCCACAAAGATATATGCATTAAGGCACGTGGCTCAAAAGGATGTATATGTATAAACAATAGTTTGGATAAAATAGACATATACATGATGTTAAACAAGAATTCATAAAACAAATTCAAAAATGGGAATACAAGTTTAAAATGTATGAATCATCAAAACTAGACTATACTAGCACATCTAATGGGTTCAAATAAGCATTCAAGCTCAAACATATAATTTATTTGTGGCCCACTATATGCACAAGTATAAATCCTAGTCTTAATGAAAAACTAACATTTAAACATATATTCAAATCATGAAGCATCAAAAACAAGATATGAATAAACATGATAAACATAAACATGATTATTATGTAAATCTACATGTTATTAAACATATGATAAACATGATAGCTAAACAAACGGTGAGAACACAAAATAATAGACCATATTAAACATGGGTGTCCCAAAAGGGCTATACATGCATGTCAAGGATCTAATAAACATGACATTTACATACTAATTTATAAACATCAAAACATGCTATAAATAATAAACATGAAAATCATGCAAACATAAATAAGGAGTTAGAGATCGATACCAAAACCGATGAAGGTACTTCTCTAGTTCTCCAAACCATGGTGGTCTTCCCACCAAACCTTCCCTTGAAAGTGATGCATCCAAATAGTCTCCTTTAAGCTCGGAACGCATCCACTCCAAGGTACGGCAACTCTCACGTCATGTGAGAGCCCACACCTACATCAAACATAAGAGGGGTGGTCTTTGGTACCCACAACTTTTTGGGTCCAAGGGGGTTAGTACCTTCTCTAACCCAAACAAAATTATTTGCTAAATTAGAAACATGTATACGATCATAGCAAAATTTAGCAAGGTGGCCCTTACGTCCACAATGTGTACAAGAGTACACATGAGCATACATGTGATGGGTGTGTCCGTGAGGAGCATGTGTATGCCGTGGGGGGTGTGCAAGAATAGATGGAACTTGTTTCTTTCGAAACAAAGATTCCAATCGTGTATGCCCAACAACACATTGGCTCAAAGTGGAGCCCAAACAATCAACACTCTTCTTCAAAACATTTATATCATTTTAAACACTTGAAGATAAAGTGGAGCATGCAAGGGGTGATCTAGGTGAAACTACCCTAGCATGGCAAACATGTGAAGAAATATCATTTTTCAAAGATTTATTTTTATTTAAACAAATTTCTAATTCTTTTGAAATAAAATCAATTTCTCTTTTCAAAGAATCATTTTCTTTTAAAACAAATTCAACTTTTGAAGACAAAACATCATTATTTTTCAAAATTGATTCACAATCATTTTTAGATTTTAAAAATTTATTTTCTTTTAGTGCAAGATCAAGTTGAGATCTCAATGAATCCCTTTCATTATAAACCTCAACCTTCTCTTGTAAAACCAAATCAAGTTTAGAAGACAATTTTTCATTTTCTTTATTTAATGCAAAAGTCTTCTTTTTCAAAACATTATATTTTTCTATTAATTTTTCACAAACAATGGAAAGTTCTTCATTCAAAGCATGGCATCAACATAATCATTTAAAGAACTAGCATCATCATCATCATCTAAGTGGGTTTCCGAGTGTACCTCAAGGGAGTCATTCCCTTAGACCGTATAGCATTGTTGTGGCTCGGATTCTCCACTAGATTTCTCCTCTTGGATTGGCAATTGAAGCTTGGAAGTGGTTGTGGTTGTCAACTTGTTCCACACTGCAAAGGCGGAACCAAGATTAGAAATATGCATAAGATAATCTTTTAAAAGCGTGCTTCTAATGGCCTCAAGGGCTTGTACATTGGCCCCTACATGCTTGCTATCACTAAGGTAGGATTCCTTGGTAATGGCAAGGTGAACCTTATAACCTAGGGTTTGTAGGTAAATGGACATCCTAGTCTTCCAAATAAGAATGTTGGAAGCATCATACATAGGTGGGGTCATGAAGTCCATGGATGTAAACTATATGTGTGCAAACAAGTAAATGCAAATGATAGATTAGCAAACAAAGGATCTCACTCCTAGGATGTTAAGCCTAAAGTATCAGGAGCGTAGGCTCTGATACCAATTAAAATCACCTAGAGGGGGGGATGAATAGGTGATATGCTAATCTAGTGAACTAAATGCGCTAAATGCGAAAGCTTAAAACTATTTTGCAACACACTTAATACAACCAACAAGTGTAACCGAATTTCCCGTGAAGGGCTCTGAACTAACTCCTCTTGATTCCCCTAGATAAAGGTTGAGGTGCTATATGAAGCACTTGTGGTTAAGTACAAGTGAGGCACACACAAACAAGCCAAGCATATAAGGATGATAAGCAATATGAAATAATGCAAGGCAACACAAGCAAATATGATATGATGATATGAATGATGCTTTGCACAATTAAAAGAGAGAGAGGGTTTAGAGGCAATGGATCAAACGCAAACACAAAGATATGTTCCGAGGTTCGAGCCCCTAGCTCTACGTCCCCGCCTTCACCGAGAAGGATTTCTAATCCACTATACTCCCACCGAGGGAACCTTCACCGAGAAGAATTTTTACAACAAGGGAGTACCGAACTCCTCTCTCAAACACCGCCTCACAACCGAGGGGTAGGCCCGTAGCCAAACAACAACAAACACCTCTAGAGGGAGCAAACCAATCACCGATCAACCTCTACCAAAGAGGGATACAATAAGAGAAAGGGTGTTTACAACTTGGAGGCTTCAACAACCTCAAACAATCTTTTTTCCTCTTTTTCACAAAACAAGATCCTAATAGAATAGGATAGAAGATATAGCTCAAGTGGAAAAACTAGGTGTTTGGAAAATAAAAACTCAAAGAAAACACTTGGGAAAACTCTTTGTAAATGATAGAAATGAAGAACAAAACAAATCTCCCAAATTTCTATTTTCTTTGATTTTCCCAAACCCTAAAACACAAAAACCAATTTGGAAGTTTTTAGCCCAAAAACACTTTTGAAAACTTGTTTTAAACACTGGAGAAACTCTGAAATTTTTCTTTCAAAAGTCTTGTCAAAATCCCCAAAGAGATGGGGTATTTATAACCCAAACAGAAAACTAGCTGTTAGGCTGATCTGGCAGCCTGACAGGCTGGCGGTCGACCGGCCGGTCGACCGCCAACGGTCATAAATATGACCGTTGGGCAATCCCGGTCGACCGCACGGCCGACCGCCCAGATACAGAGAGCAGACTTCTCTGCTCCGGTCGACCGCTCCGTCGACCGCCCAGATACAGAGAGCAAAGCTCTCTGGTCCGGTCGACCGCCCGGTCGACCGGCCCACTGTGCCAGCAGACGTGCACAGCTCTGTGCACGTCGGTCGACCGCCCGGTCGACCGGCTTAGCCTGTCAGCACAGTTCTGGGTCAGAAACTGGGTCTGAAAAATAGTTAAACAAATTTCTAAAAATCCCCAAAAATAGTTTTAACATTTTGCATTGATACATAAACATGTGATAAAAAGTTTAGCTCAAATATCAAGCATATGAAACTATTTTTGTGTTTTAACATTTTTACCAAAAACTAAAACTTGTATTTTATCAAACTTGAATTTTTCAACACATGAATAGGAAAGTCAAAATAAGTTTGTATAAGTCATGTAAGCATGTATATATATTGAACACATCTAATATACATAAAAACAAAGTAAACTTGTTTTGATCAATCTATTCATGAAAACCAAATCCAAAACATAAAACTTGTGTGTGTTGTGCACTTGAGCATATCAACTATACTAAGCTTTACACATGGATCTAAAACACACTAAACTAAACTAGGATACCTAAGTCTTCTTGATGATCTTTCATCTTCAAGTCGACTCGATCCAAACACCGTGATCCAACGAGCAAGGCTATGTATGATCTTGATGCTCGGGCTCTTGAATCACCAAGTGAAGGCTTCCAAACTCCTCTTTTTGAAGCAATCACCAACTAATATCTTGTTTAATGATCTGAAACTAAAATCACAAGATTATTAGTAAACATAACTACATGAGTTAATCATCATCAAAACTAGAGAGGAAGGCCTCCGGGCCAACACCTACGTCTATCGGTATTCTCTTCTTTCCTATCTCGAGTGTCATCTCTAGAATTCATCTTTATTTTTATTTTCTAACCATTCTACCGTAAGTTTTAAGTCTTGAAGCTCTTTAAGGATTAGATCTAGTTTATCCTCCATATCGAGAAGATCAGAGTGATATGTTCTACCACTATGAAGGAGCATGCACTATCGATAAATGCAAATGTAATACACACAATCACACGGATGTGAACCAATCTCATGTGTCACTAAATGTGTGCACTATATGATCAAATGAAAAAAATTTCTTAGTGATTTTTAAAACTACGATGCAGAAAATGATTCCTAAAAGTGAATATGTAACAAGCAGTAATATAGAAAATTAGCTGCAGCAAATATAACTTACAACCGCCACAAGTTCACAAAAGACATACAAAATATCACAAAAGTGAGAGGTGATTTTAGAATATACCCAAAGGTGCTTGAAAAAGCACCAATACCAAGTAATGGCTCCCAACAAAGTTATGTAACGGCCGGATCTGTTTCCCAAAAGTTGCAAAATATTTCCAGTAGCTTTGAAACTCAGCCACGGATCCAACATCTCGAACAGGGCTGGAAACGAACTATGAATGGGCTCGAAACAGACTCTGAAAGTTGCTAGACTGCACTGTAGCTCAGGATGAATCGCGACTTGAGCTGGGTCGAATCAACTCAGACTGAGCCAGCTCGGCTGGCTTGTTGGGTCAGTGCCAAGTCGGCTGGGTTAGCTTCGAGCCAGCTCAGAGTTGGTGAATGGGTCGGGTCGGCGTGGCTACGCAGGGATCCGATCCGAATCAAACATGTGGGATCGGGTTACTAGACGTGGGTTTGAACCTACAACCTAAATCTTTATCCTTCCCGATCGAGCGCAGTTAGGGTTTACCATTGGCAGTGGTGGCGGTGAAAGACGGCGATGGAAATGAGATGAAGTTGATGGCAGTGACTCATTGCGACGAAGTCAGAGGATTTGAGGTGGATGAAGATGGGGATCTGCGCGGCGGATGACGAGGATGATGACGAAGTCGGGCTCCATGATAGCTATCGCGGTGGCGTGACGGTGGCAAAGTTGATGGAGAGGAAGAAGATGAAGATGGTGTTATTGTACTATTATGGAAAGATTCCTGAATAACATCAATTTCAATGCGATTTAATTGTCTTATTGACTCTTTGTTAGATAAGATTTCATTATTTGATTCCGAAGCTTCTGATTCTTCATGCAATGGTATTTAAAGTGGCTTTATTTAATTTATTAACCAGTGAAGTTATTTCTTCTTTTGACTCCTTTGTTGGCCATAAATTAAACTCACTAACCTTAGAAGGAGGTTTAATAGGTACATGACCAGATTTGAATTCTTTTTTCTTTATTAAAGTGGTTTCTAGTTGGGCAAATATTTTTAATTTGTTTATTAACAACTTTAAAGCAGATTCTGCTCTAATTAGTTGCTAACCCAGTATTTATATATACATATTTGTATAATTTTTTGTTTAAATATTTTTTTTTGCAATTCTTTGAGTGTGTCTTTCTTTTGGTAAGTAAGCTTTATAAAAGCTGTTGCTTTCAAGTTAAACGCGAGCCTGTAAGCTTCGCTTTTCAACTCAAACGCGAGTCTGTGAGCTCCACGTTTCAACACACATGCGAGCTTATGAGCTCCGCGCTTCAGACAATAGAATAAAGTCTGCGTCCACCGAGAGCCACGTTTTTGCTGTAACTGACAGCCATTACTAGGTCAATTAACCCCTCACGAAATGTGAACATTAATCCCATTATAGAGGATTTATAGGGGACAATTATACCCCTGAAACCCCAATAAATATCAATGAAAGCTATGAAGAAAGAATCAGCTAATTTGGAGAAAATCAACATCTAAATTTCAGAGAGTTCGATATTCGAGCATCCTTGGCCTTAAAGAGTTCTGCTCTTCTAACTTGCTGAGTTTAAGCTCTAAATCTCTTTGAGATTATTTTAGCCATTGACTGAAGTTGCGCACTTCATCAGTAATTCAGAGAGAAGATCTGAAGATCAAGCTTGGGACTTGGCTTGTCAACAGAAGACAAGAATCGCCTTTCATCACTACACGAAGAACCCGACACTAAATAAAGAGGAGATCCACTCAAACTCTCCTCTTTTTTGTAATCGAAATTGTTCCGTTGTAATCTTTTATCCGCTCAAAGAAATTTAGCCTTGTAATTTTTCCCAAAAAATAAGTTACAACTTGTTATTATAATTATTTGCATTTTCTATTGTGTCATTTTTTTTATATATGATTATGATTATGATTCATGAAAACATATCTATTTGCATCTTTCTATATTGTCTCGTCACACTTCTATCCTTTTGTGTATATGCTCATAACCTATTGCAACTGCAACTATCCAAAGAACATTCTTTGCTTATAAATATTGTGAAGAATTGGTTGCATAATTAAACAGGAGATGAATGAATAAATGATTGTTTAGTTATATACATTGAGAGAGATGTGCTTGATATTATTGACAATGAAACCATCATGAAGTATTTTCAAAATATGACGCCACGTAGAGGAATATTATAGTATAGTGATAAATTTTTTTTATTTTTGAAATTTTTGTATGAGAACACACATGTGACAATGTTTCTTAGAAATGAATCTCATTTATAATTATTGCTAATGTAAGTTCAGTTTTTTCTGTGAAAGCTCTGTATTTTGAACATGTGTGTGTGTTTCTATTACGCTCACAGTGAATTTCTGTATCCACCACTGGGCCTAACACGCAATTGTTGATGCTCAGACAAAACACAACTCGATACTTAATCTGATACCGCAAAAATTTATAATTCTGGACTAGATCCAGAGTCAAAAGCCCAGCCCAGTTACATATTTGGGAGTTAAGAATATAGCCCGAACCCATATAACTAATCGATGAAGTTTCGTCTCTATCCGGATCGCAAAGTCAATTGCCATTTGCCTATATCAATTTGAAGTTGCAGAACTAAAGAAAACAATGTACATTTCACGATGTGTCAGCTTATTATGCATTCAACAAAAATAATAGAATTAGCTATACAGATTTTAGTTACGTGTTTTCATTTTTCAAAATATATATTTTAAACAACTGCGCAGATCACAATAGTGGACGATCCACTAAAGAATTTGCATTAAAATGTAGAATCTGATTCCATTTTACCACTTGAAACACCAGATTTGTCTGATACACCAAATATTCTTTCTTTTGTAAACTGATCAACCAAAATAAGTTATTTTCGAAACTTCATATTTCAATAAAAGTATCCTATATGTTAATATTTACAAAAGTTTATTTTCATATAAATCTATATAAATTTTATATATGTTAAATTGCTGATGTAGGAAGTAGAATAGTAATAAAACTGTCAGCTATCGATAATCCACTTCAACTGTCCACATGTCCCTTATGCTGTCGACAAAGTAACTTCAACAGGGTTTTTCTGAGAATCGGGCCACTACAGTCATCAACAAGCTACTTTAGCTGTCAGCAGCTGAAGTCATATCAGCAGTATCTGAACTAAAACCAGATTGAGATTTTCAGTCCGAGTTGAAATCAGATTGGTTTTCTTTTTCTCTTATTTAATTAGGTTTTCTAGTTAGATTAGACTACTACTTTTAAAGCATATTTAAAGGCTATTGTATTTTTTATTTTGTACATAATATTTTAATAAATTCAATTGAGTTTTCTCTTCTAATGCTCGTGGATTCGAGTTGTTTATCTTTGCTCGTGGATTCGAGTTGTTTATCTTTACTCGTAGATTCGAGTTGTTTTTTCTCGTGGATTCGAGTATTATCCTATCTAAAAGTTTCTTTTAGGGTTTGTTGGCGCTAGAACGAAATCTAGGCGGCATCTTCGCTTTCTTGTCTGCGCCAAGTGGCATCAAAGGCTCTACAACTTTTCGATGATGGCAGGAGACAGTAAATTACAAGGTATTTTTGCGAGGGTAAGCGCTGTTGAAGGAGATATCACCACCATCTAAACTACCTTGGATCGTATGGCCCAAGCAATCGAAAAGTTGTCTCTCACGATTGATGACCAAAGTCTAGTCGATGTTACGTACCGAAGCGGACATGATCGTCAATCAACTCAACCTCCACCACAACAACCTTCACTCCAACTACCATCACAACAACAACCATCACTACATTACCGACAACCACAACAACAACCACCACCAAGGCGTCATCTACAAAATTTTCAATACGAAGATCTTTCTGATGAGGTAGAATTGAACAAACCCTTCTATCAAGAGCACGACTTCGGAGATGAAGCTTACGGTGAAGGGATAACTTATGGGCGAGGTCATAAGAAGATGGTCAATCCTAATCCTAGCAGGAGAGGATATTTTTTTTCCTAATCATTATAGGAGAAGAGATTACCCAAATCTTAATGAATATACGATGAAGATCGAGATTCCTTCTTTTAGTGAGAAACTTGATATCGCGTACTTCTTGGATTGGGTTTACGAAGTGAAAAAGTTCTACGACATGGCTTACGTCCCCGAGGAGAAGCATGTCAAGTTTGTAGCATGCAAGCTCAAGGAAGGAGCAGCCGCATGGTGAGACCAATTACAAATCACAAGGAGACGCCAAGGCAAGTCACCCGTGATGACATGGAGACGCATGAAGCAACTTTCACATGGTAGATTTCTTTCACCTGACTATCAACAATTCTTTACAATCAATTTGGACATTGCAAATAAGATACAAAGACTGTTGTGGCGTACACGGAGGAGTTCTATCGCCTCTCATCACGATACGTTCTATCTATGATGGAAGAGCAACAAGTGGCAAAGTACTTCAACGATTTAAAGTACCCCATCTAAGAATGTGTGATCTTTCATGACGTGTTCTCTATTGATGAAGCCCACAAAAAGGCTATGAAGATTGAGAGGTTGCAAAGCAGATCTTCGTCATTCAAAAGTGTAGCAGAGAAGACATCCAACAATACAAGAATTAGGCAGGGTTTCACATTGAGTGATTATAGCACGCCGTTCCCGAGATATGTACCCAGATACGTGTCCTGATTTTTTTGACCGCATTATTTCAATTTTCTTTCAGTATTTGTTTTTAAGTTGTGATTTCTCATGTTTTTGGTATCGGATCTGGATTCTCAGTCTTAGAGTCAACCCTGACCCAGACCAGGAACCCGATACCGGTATATCACTCGATTTGACCTTTCCAGTAGTCCGATTTGACCGATTTTAGTTTCAAACATAGTTTTCTAATATTTTAGATTTTTCATGATTTTCTGAGATTTTTCAGAATTTTTCTGCAAAATCTCCAAAACCGGTGTTGTCGGCATCGCTGACTAATTCCCAGATTTTTAGTTTTCAAATGGGATTGAATTTTTAAAATGGCTTTCACATTATTTTTTATAATATCATTTTCTATATAAATATATTTTTGGAATTTTTCTAAATTTGTCAAAATTTGACCGATTCTGATACAGGCCAGTATCGCTGGAAGATTGCAGGATTTTTAATTTCATAACTAGATTGAATTTCTTGAATCTAATTTCATAAGGTATCTTAAAATAATATATTCTTATTTGAGAATTTTTTGGAGCGTTTCTGAAAAAGTCAAATTTTTGCGCTATTAAAATAATAATATTAATTACCGATCTTATCTTTTCTTGCTTTTTCCTTCTCTACACCTCTACTTTGTACTCCCAGATATTATAATAAATAAATTATTTAATAATAAAAATTTTATACTATTTTCTTTTCTTTTTCCTTATTTTTTCCTTTTCTTTAATTTTCTTTCCTTTTCTTCTTCTTTTTTTTCTTTTCTTCTCCTTCACTCCACCCCCCATATCCTGCTTCTTCCCTGCCCACCGCCGCCTGCAGCAGCAACCAAGCAATGATGGGCTGCTGTTGCAGCCCCTCTCCCCCATCTCCATTCATCATCACATCTTCCTTCTCCTCTCCATTTAATTTCCTTTCATCTTCCGTCTCCTTTTCATTTCTATTTTCAATTTCAACCTCCTTCAACCAAAACAAACCCAACTCCACCTTCACCACCGGCCACCTCCACCACCTGAGCCACCACCGCCGCCGCCCCTAGGCCGGTGCCACGCCACCCCCCACCGTACCTACTTCCTTCTGCACTTCCACACACTTCACCTATTGCATGCCACACTTCTTCTTTAATTAATAATGATATATCTTTGCTTAAGAAGAGTGTTGATTGTTTGGGCTCCACTTTGAGCCAATGTGTTGTTGGGCATACACGATTGGAATCTTTGTTTCGAAAGAAACAAGTTCCATCTATTCATGCACACCCTCCACGGCATACACATGCTCCTCACGGACACACCCATCACATGTATGCTCATGTGTACACTTGTACACATTGTGGACGTAAGGGCCACCTTGCTAAATTTTGCTATGATCGTATACATGTTTCTAATTTAGCAAATAATTTTGTTTGGGTTAGAAATGGTACTAACCCCATGGACCCAAAAAGATATGGGTACTAAAGACCACCCCTCTTGTTTATGATGTAGGTATGGGCTCTCACATGACGTGAGAGTTGCCGTACCTTGGAGTGGATGCGTTCCGAGCCTAAAGATTACTATTTGGATGCATCACTTTCAAGGGATTTTTGGTGGAGAGGACCACCATGTTTTGGAGATAAGGAGAGTTGCCTTCTAGGTTTTGGTAACGATTCCTAACTCCTAATTATTGTTTACATACTTTTCATATTGATTGTTTATAGCATGTTTTATTGTTTAGTTATTATCATGTAAATACCATGTTTATTAGACCATTGACATACATGTATAGTATTTGAGACACCCATGTTTAATGTGGACTACTTTTTTGTGTTCTCACCATAGTTTAGCTATCATGTACATCATGAATCTAATAACATGTAAATTTACATAGTAATCATGTTTATGATTTTCATGTTTATTCATATCTTGTTTTTGATGCTTCATGATTTGAATATTTGTTTAAATGTTATTTTTCATTAAGACTAGGTATATATTTGTGCATATAGTGGGCCACAAATAAATCTATATATGTTTGAGCTTGAATGCTTATTTGAACCCATTAGATGTGCTAGTATAGTCTAGTTTTGATGATCCATGCATTTTAAACTTGTATTCCCATTTTGATTTTGTTTTATGATCATGTGTTTTTATTTCATGTATATGTCTATTTTGCCAAACTTTAAGATATACATGTATACCCCTTGAGTCATTTGCTTTTCATGCAAATCTATACATATGGACTCAATTGTGTTTAGGGATATGTATGTATACTTTTTGTGTTGACAAATCATACATATACCTTAAAATGAAATTTGTTTTAATATTTAGTTTTTCATGTTTCCATATGATTTATGTTTAACTTCATGTATATGTCCATTTTATCCAAATTATTGTTATACATATACATCCTTTTGAGCCACTTGCCTTCATGCATATATCTTTGTGGACGCGTTGTGTTTGGATATGTATGTATACTTTAGTTTGTATAGGACATACATATACCTTGAAGATTAAATAAGTTTTGATGATTTTCATGCTTTCTTGTTTCAAGGAATATTGAGCTTATTGACCATCTTTCATGATTATGATCTTCACATTGTATTTGTACACTCACATTTATTGTTTACTCATGTGTTTGTTTTCATGAGTCATATTTATGCTTAGTTGATTATGAGTGTTGACTATTTTGTGAATTTCATATTTTCATGAAAAATAATTTTGTTTTATTCCTTACTTGAAGGATTTCGTACTAGTCTACAAATTTTTCATATAACTAGTTGCGATATTCTTCATTTTGGTAGAGTTTTCAAACACACTTTATTTTTCAAATCTATTTTTTTGAAAACCCCTACCACTCACGGGCGGATGGATGGGCGATCATGCTCATGTATGCCTTATATTGAAAATTATTTTAAACTTGAACATGATTGGGAGGATAGGTTATATGAGTTATACTTTGATATTATTGTTGTTTCCATTGGTATCAATGAAATTCTTTCAATTGATATCAATTTTGATCTTTCTTGTATACTCATATATGTTTGTATGTATGTATGTTTTTCAATTCCAATAGTATCAATTTCGATTGGTATTAAATCTTTCATACATATATTTTGTTTATGCTAAGCTTGAGCTTCAACTTTGTTTCAATTGATTCAATTTTCAATTGGTTTCTTAAACAAGCTTATGCATGTGTTTTGTTAGTATTTCATAAAGGGGGAGAAAATTCGATTTTCATATTTCAATTGGTACCTTAATTGATTGTCACCCCTATTTGTTTTTGTTTTTGTTTTAGACAAAAAGGGGGAGAACATTGTTTTTATTAACCCTTTGTTGATTCATTGTTTCGAACAAAAAGGGGGATAAAAATCTATTGATTTAGTTTTGCTTTTACCCCTTTATTGATGACTGTTTCTTTGTATTAAAAAGGGGAGAAGATTTTGAGTTTGTTTGAGTTTTATATATGCATATTTATGTTTTGCATATATTAAGTTTAATTTAGTTTAATTTTAATTGGTATCTAGAGCATGTTTTGTTTTTGTTTTGTTTTTGAACATTTCATTGGTATCTAGAGCCTTTTATTGTTTATGCATGATTATGCATTGTTATTCATTGCATATTTATTATTTATTTGTTTATGCATGAGTTAAGGGGGAGCTTCTTTGAAGCTTAACTTTAATCCATGCATATATAACTCCATGAGTTTTGTCATCATCAAAAAGGGGGAGATTGTTGGCCCGGAGGCCTTCCTCTCTAGTTTTGATGATAATTAACTCATGTAGTTATGTTTACTAATAATCTTGTGATTTTAGTTTCAGATCATTAATCAAGATATTAGTTGGTGATTGCTTCAAAAAGAGGAGTTTGGAAGCCTTCACTTGGTGATTCCCGAGCCCGAGCGTCAAGATGATACATAGCCATGCTCGTTGGATCACGGTGTTTGGACCGAGTCGACTTGAAGATGAAGATCGTCAAGAAGACTTAGGTATCCTAGTTTTAGTTTAGTGTGTTTTAGATCCATGTGTAAAGCTTAGTATAGTTGACATGCTCAAGTGCACAGCACACACGTTTTATGTTTTTCGGTTTTAGTTTAACCGATATTTGTTTTCATGAATAGATTGATCAAAACAAGTTTAATTGGTTTATGTATAGTAGTTTCATTCTATACATGCATGCTAAACTTTTAAACAAACTTATTTTGACATTCCTATTCATGTATTGAAAAAGTCAAGTTTGATAAAATACAAGTTTTGGTTTTGGTAAAAATGTTAAAACACAAAAATGGTTTCATATGCTTGATATTTGAGTTAAAATGTTTATCACAAGTTTATATATCAATGCAAAATGATAAAACTATTTTTGGAGATTTTTATAAGACTTAAAAGAATTTTTAGGTATATGTTTAACTGTTTTTCTGACCCAGTTTCTGACCCAGACTGTGGCTGACAGGCCAGGTCGGTCGACCGCACGGTCGACCGAACCATGGGCCGGTCGACCGTTGCGGTCGACCGACGTGCACAGCCTTGTGCACGTCTGGCAGACACAGGGCCGGTTGGCCGGTCGGTCGACCGGACCAGAGAGCTCTGCTCTCTGTATCTGGGCGGTCGACCGGACCGGATTGCCCCAACGGTCATATTTCTGACCGTTGGCGGTCGACCGGGCCGGTCGACCGCAAGCCTGTCAGGCTGCCAGATCAGCCTAACGGCTAGTTTTCTGTTTGGCCTATATAAACCCCATTTCTTTGGGACTTTGGCCAAGGTTTTTGAACAAGAAAAATTCCCAGTTTCTCCAGAGTTTAAAAGAAGTTTTCAAAGAGTTTTAAAGCTTAAAAGATTACATCTTTATTGTTTTTCAAGGGTTTTAGAAAATAAAAAAAACTAGGTTTTTGGGATATTGTTTTGGATTTTCATTTTATCATCTACAAGAGATTTCCCAAGTAGTTTTTCTTTGTGATTTGCTTTCCAAAAACACCTTGATTTCCACTTGAGCTATATCTTCTATCCTAATCTATTAGGATCTTTGTTTTTGTGAAAAAAGAGAGTTTGTGGTCTTTGTAACCACTTGTTGTAAAAACCCTTGCTTTGATTGGGTTGCTCCCTCTTTGGTAGAGGTTGAGGATTGTGATTTGCTCCCTCTAGCGAGAGGTGGAGTTTGGTTTGTAAACCCTCTTCGGTAGAGGTGTTGGTTGTTGTTTGGCTACGGGCCTACCCCTCGGTTGTGAGGCGGTGTTTGAGAGAGGAATTCGGTACTCCCTTGTTGTAAAAATCCTTCTCGGTGAAGGTTCCCTCGGTGGGAGTGCTCGGTGGACAAGATAGTGGATTAGAAATCCTTCTCGGTGAAGGCGGGGACGTAGAGCTAGGGGCTCGAACCTCGGACATATCTTTGTGTTTGCGTTTGATCCATTGTCTCTCTAACACTCTCTCTCTTTATATTGTGCATAGCATTATTCATTTCATATCATTCATATTGCTTGTGTTGTGCCTTGCATATTTCATATTGCTATATCATTATATGCTTGGCTTGATTATGTGTGTGCTTCACTTGTACTTAACCACAAGAGCTTCATATAGCACCTCAACCCATATCTAGGGGAATCAAGAGGAGTTAGTCCAGAGCCCTTCACGGGGAATTCGGCTACACTTGTGTGTTGTACTAAGTGTGTTGCAAATAGTTTTTAAGCTTCTGCATTTAGCGCATTTAGTTTCTAAATTAGCATTTACACCTATTCACCCCCCCCCCTCTAGGTGTTTTTCACTAATATCACATCCAAATCATATATCTCATGACATCTGATACACTATCACTTAATACTTGCCCTGTTATGACATATTAATGCTTAGCTTATGATTATCACATTTACGGAAATCTTGTACCTGTTATCCTGTATTATATACAGTGACTTGAATTTATAGTACTCATATACTCTTGAACTCCTGAAATCCTAATCTTGTCATGCACTTGCTTTTTTCGTAAATTGATAATTATATAATAAACTATAAAAAGGGACAACTTGCATTGGGTCGGCTATCAATATATATTCGTGTTTACAGTGATACTAGGTATGTTGTGCAACTAAAACTTCCGGTCTAACCTGTGGGCCTCCAGGCGACTGATGGGAGTGCTGGCTCCCTCCTTCCTAGTACCATCTTGATAAGGGCATCCTATAAGACCCTCCTGTACGCCTTGCGGCCGGTTCCAAGCACCAGCAACGGAACATCCTGGACCATGGTCCCCGGCATACACGGGACCCACTGTAAACATTGTTCGTTGATACCCCCGTTGGTTTTCAATAACAGCCTCGATTTACTCATATGTGGATGTATATATGCTGGGATGCTATTACGCATACCTAGACATATGGGTAGAACGAGTAATAAATATGAATATTAAAAATAAGTAATAATAGATTTATTCAGGCCTTATCACTTTCATTTTATGTCTCCATTGCATGCTTACTATACATGTACACTCGACACAGTTCTTGATGCTTGTTACTGTTTGGTTATATCAACACATATATACTTATCTCTACACGACACTTGGCATTCACCTGAATATTTGTTGGGGAGTTTCTGACTCCCCTGGACTTGCATGTTCAGGTTCTGAAGCTTGAATTGAAGTGGAGCCCTCCACCGAAGATCAAGTTTATCTCTCGGCGCAGGCTGATTAGTCCTAACTCCTTCTGTTCCTGAATCTTCCTGCAAGCTCGGGAGACTTCCTCTCAGCTCGTGAGAACCTTTTTACTGTACAAATTATAATTCTTACTTTTATCCTGACCGTGATATAATGTACATGTACTAATATATCACGCTCTGTGATAACTTTGTAATCCTTATGTTGGAAAGTATATATACTGCGTGCTTTCATACTCTACTTCTTACTTGTACTGATGCTTAGCGTATATACGTGAAGATATTTCTGACCTGCATATATACGTCGCAGTAGCGTCTCCGTATCCGTCAGGGCGGGGCGTTACATCATATCAACAAGTGAGAATCAAAGCATACGACCTTCACAAAAATCTAAATGGGATTCTATTAAGATATTTATTATTTTTTATTTATTATTTTTAAATTAATAATGTTTAAACTATTTATGTATTAGTATGTTCCTCATGTTTCTTGTAGTGCCCTCGTCAACCTGATAGCATTCAGTGTGGATATTATGTTATGTCGATGATGCAGGATATTATCCACTTTCGATTGGATGCTATTCCTTCTGAGGTATAATTTATGTGTCTGAATTTTCTCTTAATTATCAAATTTAACAAAAACATTTCAATATTTGCTGCTCAAATTCGGAAAAATATATACAGAAAATGAAATCAATAAAATTCAGGAGAAATGAATGGATATTTGTTTATCTCATTTAATAGTAAGTATTATTTTAATACTTTAATTAGTCTTTATATCATTTATATGCTTGTAGTTTCTTATGATAAAATTTTTCTCTTTCTAATTACAGTTGATTAAATCTCGAGAAATTGTATTAATGATGTTGTATATATAGATCCTTCGGAGTACAGTACACATGTTATACTCTTCACCCTCATTTTGGTGCGTATGTATGTTATTTGATGCATATTTCAATTTGTTGCATGTGTTGTACTAATATTAAACTTAATGTGAAAATATATATGTGTATATGTATAAATTAAACGTATCCAGCCATGTGAATGTGTATTTTCAAGTAATGGGTGAATTAAGAGTTAGCTATATGTGTTTTTGTGAATGTTATATTTATTTGCAAATATTGAAAATATACTTGATGAAGAGATAATGTGTTTCTTTATGTTGTAATCTCTGTTTCTAAATATGGATTGTATCTGCTTCCACTGATATTGTAAACAGTATTTTTTGTATTTTAAAATTTTAATTGAAAAAAATAGAGCTTTTCACGTAGGTTATCATTAATAACTGATGCTAAAGGTACCTTTTGCGTCGGTTCTATTAAAGAACCTATGCGAAAGGTGCATCAGTTCTGTAGCAGAACTGACCCTTTCACGTCGGTTCTTCTTAGAACCGATGTGAAAGCCAAACACATTTCGCATCGGTTCTATACAGAACAGACGAGAAGAGCTATTTTTGCGTCGGAATTTATCTGACGAGAAAAATACCTATTTTTTGCGTCTCCTGGATACATGTCAGTTGTGGGACCGACGCTGTTTACTTATAGCATCAGATTTTATCCGACACGAATCCAACTTTTTGCAGTAGTTGTTGGCCTAGAGGCCCTTCACCTTAGTTTTGATGATGACTAACTTATAAAAGTTAGTTTACTAATAATCTTGTGTTTATACAGTTTCACTTATTGATCAAGATATTAGTAGGTATTTAGCTTCAAAAAAGGAGTTTTGGGAGCTAACACATGTTGATTTAAGAGCTCGCGCGTCAAGATCGCATCTAGCACTCGGTTGGAGTCAAGCTCGTCGGATCGTGTTTGGATCGGGTCGTCTTGAAGATGAGGATCGACAAGAAGGCTTTGGTTTGTTTAGATCTTGTGTAAAGATAGATAGTGTTGATATGCTCAAGTTCACATACACACACAAGTTTAATACATTTAGTTTTCAGTTTAACCAGTTTAGTTTTTATATAGACATATATATGGTTTTCATGAATAGATAGAATCAAAACATGTTTACATGGTTTAATGTATATTGAATTTGATCTATATACATTTGTGCTTTACATATTTGGAAAAACTTACTTTGAGGATCATATTCATGTGTTTTAGAGTTTTATATTTAACAAAACCTATTTTGGAGTTCATGTTAAAAACATAGATATATCATATACATGTATATTTGATTATATCCATATACAATATGCTTTAAAAAGAGTTTAAATATCTTGTTTTTGTATTTATATAAGTTTGAAAAAATCGGATTTCCATTTCAAAGTTTGGTTTTCGAAAAATACGATTTTCGTTTTAAAACCTAATTTCAATATCATAAAAATGGTTCAAATAGTTTATACTATGTGTTCATTTTTGGTCACACATATTTGTTATTCAAAGATCTTATAAAAACTGAATTTTGTGAAATTAATGTGATTTTATGGGATTTAATTAGTATTAAATCATTCAAGTTTTCAGTCCTATAATCCTTGCCAGACTCAGCTGGCGGTCGACCGGACCAGGGATCGGTCGACCGGACCGGTCGACCGATGTGCACACTAATACGTGCACGGACCAACCCAGTAGGCCGGTCGACCGACTGAAAGCACCCAGCTCTCGGGCGCTGTCGGTCGACCGGGCAGTCGACCGGAGCGCCAACGGTGAGAATTATGACCGTTGGGCCGGTCGACCGGAAGGGCATTTCTGCCCTTTCCAGCTGCCAACGGGCAGATTTTTGAGAGGCCTATAAATAGGACCCCTCTTTGGCTGATTTTAACAAGAAGTTAGAGAGAAAATTTTTCCATCTATACAAGTGTTTTTGCATCAAGATTTCAAAGAGTTTTTGTGCTTTAAAGTTTCATCTTTTATTTGTTTTCAAGGGTTGAAAAAATCAAAGAAAAAGAGAGTCTTTGGGGAAATTATTTTGATCTTCATATCCATTTATTCTAGTATTTTTCCACGTGTTTTTCTTTGTGATTTGTTTTCCTAACACCTTATTTTCTCACACTTGAGATATCATCTCTATCCTATCTTGAAAGTACACCTAGAGGGGGGTGAATAGGTGTACGGCTAATATATGAACAAAAATGCGGAAATTAAAAAACTAAATTGCAACATACTTAATGTAACCAACGAGTGTAGCCGAATTCCCGGTGAAGGGCTCTGGACTAACTCCTCTTGATTCTTCTGAATAAGAGTTGAGGTGCTATATGAAGCTCTCGTGGTTAAACACAAGTGAGGCACACACAAACAAGCCAAGCATATAATATATGAATGAGAAATATGAAATGATGCAAGGCACAATATAAAAGAGAGAGAGAGAGTAAGAGAAAGTGGATCAAACGCTAACACAAGGATATGTTTCGAGGTTCGAGTACACAGCTCTACGTCTCCGCCTTCACACAGAAGGATTTTCACTAACTTGTCCACACAGGACTCCCACACAGGGAACCTCCACTGAGGATTGGGGCAATTACAATTTTAGAGTACACAACTCCTCTCTCAACAAATACAACCTCTCACTAGAGGCAATGCACAACCAACACAAATTCCACCTCACACAAGAGGGGTAGGCACTTAGCCAATACAAATCAATCACCTCACACTTGAGGGATTCCAACACAAACTCCACCTCTCACTAGAGAGAGCTAAACACAATCTCCACCTCTCACTAGAGGGAGCCAACCACAACTTTCACAATCACCTCACAATAGAGGGATACCAAATCAATCTCCTCTCACTAAGGAAGTTTACAACTTGGTGGTTACACAACCACGAACTAATTTTCCCACAAAGATAAAAATCCTATAAATAGGATAGCAAGATAGCTCAAGTGTGAAAAACAAAGAGTTTGAAAATCAAAAACTCAAAGAAAAACTCTAGGGAAAAACTCTTAGATAGAATTGAAAATGAAGATCAAACCAATTCCCAAAGAATTTTCTTTTCAATGATTTTCCAACCCTTTTAAAACAAAATAAAGATCAAATCTTTAAAACCAAAAACTCTTTTAAAAACTTGCTTTTAAACACTTGAGAATGGGAGAAATTTTGCTCTTGAAATCTTGGTGAAAACTGGCCAAAGATTGGGGTATAAATAGACCCAATCAAAATCTTCCCGTTGGCTGGCAGAAAGGTCAAAAATGACCTTCCGGTCGACCGGCCAACGGTCAAAAAATCGACCGTTGAGCCTGCCGGTCGACCGCCCGGTCGACCGCGCCCAGAACCAGAGAGCAACGGCTCTCTGGCTGGTCGACTGCCCGGTCGACCGGGTCAACCCGAGAGTGGGCTGACTTCAGTCGGTCGACCGCTCGGTCGACCGACCAAGCAAGCTGGCCTGCGTGCACGTCCTTGTGCACGTCGGTCGACCGGTCCGGTTGACCGACTCTTGGTCCGGTCGACCGGCCCGGTCGACCGCCAGAGCCTGGCAGGACAGATTACAGGATTTAAAAACTTGTGTTTTTATTATCTAATTAAATCCCATAAAATCTCTAAAAATCTACAAAAATAGTTTCAGTATAATAATTTAATATACAAACATGTTTGAGTAAAATCAAACCATGTTACAAATATTTTGAACTATTTTTGTAACTTACAAATTTTGCCGAAAACCAAAATCCGTATTTTCCAAAACTTGTATTTTTGAAATGGAAAACCGTTTTGTCCAAAACACATTCAAATACAAAAACATGATACTGAAACAACATTTAAGCATGTTTGTATATGGATATAATCCAATATACAAGAAAAATATATATATCAATGTTTTTGACATTAAATCTAAAAATAAGTTTTGTTAATATACCAAAACTCCAAACTCATGAAATAGACTATCAAACTAAGTTTGTCTAAATAGATGAAGCATATATGTATATAGAACAAATCTAATATACATTAAACCATGTAAACTTATTTTGATACTATCTATTCATGAAAACCAAGATCGGTTAAACGAAAACAAAAAACCAAAACATGAAACTTTAAACAAGTGTGTGTTGTGAACTTGAGCATACCACACTATCTAATCTTTACAAATGGATCTAAACTATAAACTAAACAATGTACTAAAGTCTTCTTGTAGAGCGCCGTCTCCAAGTTGACTCGATCCAAACGTGATCCACTGAGCTTGACTCCAAACGAGTGCTAGATATGAACTTGACGCTCGGGCTCTTGAATCACCATGTGAAAGCTCCAAAACACCTTTGTTGAAGCTAATCACCTATTAATATCTTGGTTTAAATATCTGAAACTAAATATCACAAGATTATTAGTAAACTATAACTACATTAGTTAATCATCATCAAAACTAGAGTGGAAGGCTTCTGAGCCAACATATCTATAGGATCTTATTTTGTGAAGAAAATTGGTTTGTGATCTATTGAGATCACCAAGGGTTGTAATCTTTGTGATCACCAAGGGTTGTAATCTTTTTTGCTTTGAGTTTGTGTTCATCCCTCTTGTGTAGAGGTGATTGAGATTGTGATTTGGGTTTGTGGTTATCCCTCTTGTGAAGAGGTGATCGTGGTTGGTGTTAGCTTAGTGTCTTATCCCTCTTGTGTAGAGGTGATTGTTATTTGACTTAGTGCCTTATCCCTCTTGTGTGAGGTGATAGTTGTTGTGCATTGTCTCTTTGTAGAGATGGTTGTTGTTGGAGAGAGGAGTTGTGTCCTCCTAAGTTTGTATTGCCAAATCCTCGGTGGAGGTTCCCTGTGTGAGAGGTCATGTGTGGACATATAGAGGAAATCCTTCTGTGTGAAGGCGGGGACGTAGAGCAGTGGCTCGAATATCGAAACATATCTTGGCGTTTGCGTTTGATCCACTATCTCTAAACTCTCTCTCTTTATATCTTGTATTGCATCATATTGTTCATATCATATATATGCTTGGTATTGATTGTGTGCCTCACTAGTGTTGAACCAAGAGAGCTTTATATAGCACCTCAACTCTTATTTAGAGGAATCTAGAGGAGTTAGTTCAGAGCCCTTCACCGAGAATTCGGCTGCACTCTTTGGTTACACTTGGTGTGTTGCAATTAGTTTTTAAATTCCGCATCATTTGTTATTAGATTAGCCATACACCTATTCACCCCCCCTCTAGGTGTATTTTCAATTGGTATCAGAGCTTACGCTCCTGATATTAGATTTAGCCACCTAAGAGTGAGATCTTAGCTTGCTAATCTAGATTTACATTTGCACACATATTTGCTTACACATACTCATGGATTTCATGACCCCTCCCATGTTTGATGTTTCTAACATCGATATATGGAAGCTTAGGATGAGTGCTTATTTAAAAGCCCTAGATTTGCATGTCTATCTTGGCACTACCAAGAAAACCTATTTTGGTAATGCCAAGTACATTGAGGCTAATGCACAAGCCCTAAATGCACTAAAGCATTCACTTAGTAAAGAATTTTTATCTATGCTTTCTCATTGTGATTCCGCTTTTGCAGTGTGGAATACTTTGATATCTCCCAAGCTTCAGACGACAAACTTTGTGCAGAAAGAATCTAGTGGAGATGAGTCCGACGAAGCGTGCTACATGGTCCAAGGGAATAACTCCCTTGAAGTACATTCAGAAACTCAACTAGATGATTGTGCTAGTTCTTCAGGTGATGACATCATGGATGCCGATGCATTAAATGAAGAACTATCTATTGTTTGTGAAAACTTTCTTGAAAAATATAAACTTTTGAAAAAGAAAAGCTTTAAATTAAAAGAAGAAAATAAAATTTTATTTTCAAAACTTGATTTGATTTTGCAAGAGAGGGATGAGATTTTAAGTGAGAGGGACTCATTGAAATTCAAACTTGACCTTGCCCTAAATGAAAACAAAATTTTAAAGAGTAAAAATGATTGTGATGATGTTTTGAAGAAAAATGAGGTTTTATCTTCAAAACTTGATTTTGTTTTAAAAGAGAACAATTCTTTGAAAAATAAAATTGCTTTGATTTCAAAGAATTGGATTTAGTTTCAAAAGAAAATACTTCTTTAAAAAATAATTTGGATTCACATGTTTGCCATGCTTCATCATCTAGTATTTCTATTGCATACTCCACTTCTTCTTCTAATGTTGAAAATGATATAATTATGTTAAAAAAGAGTGTTGATTATTTGGGCTCCACTTTGAGCCAATGTGCTATGGATCACAAGAAATTGGAATCCATGTTTCGCAAGAAACATGCACCTCATGTTCATGCACACCATACACGACATACACATGCTCATCATGCTCACACACATGATTCTATGTATGCTCATGTGTATACTTGTACACATTGTGGATGTACGGGCCACCTTGCAAAATTTTGTTATAATAGATTAAATATTTCAAATTTTGTAAATAAATTTGTTTGAGTTAGGAAAGGTGCCTACCCCCATTGACCCAATAAGGTATAGGTACCAAAATTCACTCCAATTCTATTTAATGTAGGTGTGGGCTCTCGCTCAACGTGAGGGTGTTGGTGCCTTGATGGTGGATGCGTTCCGAGCTAAATGATGACACTTTTGGATGCATCACTTTCAAGAGATGTTTGATGGGAGGACCACCATATTTTGGAGACCTAGAGACTAGTCCTATTGGTTTTGGTAACTATCTCAACTCTTTATATTGTTTACATGCTTTTATATTATTGATTTGTAGCATGTCATGTTTTAATGCTCAATATGTTAAATACAATGTAAATTAGACATGTGATATACATATGTAGTATTTGAGATACACCCATGTTTATATGGACCATTAATTTGTATTCTCACTATAAGCTATTGTGTATATCCTAGTCTAAAACATGTGCATTTAATATAATGATCATATTGATTTATATTTTCTTCTATGCTTCATATTTTGATTACTTGTTTAGATGTAGTTTGTATTAAAACTTATGTCAATACTTGTACAACTAGTGAGTCACATTTGATTATTATATGTTTGTGCTATGTTGCTCATTTGTACCCATTAGATGTACTTGTATAGCCTAGTTTTGATGATTCTTACATTTTAACTTGTATTCCCTATTTTGCATATATTTTTCATAATAATGTATTTAGCTTCATGTATATGTCAATTTTGTCAAAACTTTAAATATACATGTCTATCATAGAATCACTTACTTTTCATGCAAAACTATTGTGGACTCACTTTTGTTTGGGTATGTATGTATACTTCTAGTTTAGACAAGACATACATATGCCTTAAAGTTTGTATTATTTTGATGGATAATTAAATTTTTATGTTTTTCATATTTATGAAGGAATTTCATTGAGCTTCATTGCCTGTTTTCATGATTTTATTGATTACATGGTTTTTACACTCACATTATTTTTTTTACTCATGATTTTTGTTTCATGAGCATATATGTGTTTTATTGCTATTTGAGTGTCGATGATCGTGTGACTTACATGTTTTCATGGATATATTCATGTTTTATTCCTTACTTGAAGAATTTCGTACTAGTTTTCAAAAATTATCTTTAATCTAGTCTTTATTCTTTATTTGGTTGTGATTTTCAAACTTGTTAAACAATTTTCAAACTCTTATTTTTTGAAAACCCCTACCTTTAAGGGCGGTTGGTTGGGAGACCATGCCTTGTATACACTTATTGAAAATCTATTTAAACATGTGCATGAAATGGAGGTAGTTATGAGATATACATGATTTTAATGTAAATTTATTTTTGTATACTCATATGTGTTTCCTATATATGTATGCTCCAAATTTCAAATACTATCAATTTCAATTGGTATATTCATTCTCATACATATATATGATTTGATTGTGCTTACAATATCTTAAAGCACAAATTATGTTTATGCTAAAGTTTGACTTAATTTTAAATGTTGATTAGTTTTACAATGAGCTTTTGCATTGTTTTCAATTGGTATTTCAATCGGTATTTTTTATATACTTCATATTTTACATTTCAATTGGTATCAAGAATATACAATATATTTCAATTGGTATCAAATATTTCTTAAGATATACATGATTTTAAAATGAAAAATTCAGTTTGTATACTCATGATATTTCTTTCTAAGCTTGATTTAGTCCTTAATGACAATTAATTTTCAATTGGTATCATATACAAGCTTATGCATTATTTTTATTGGTATTTATAAAGCGGGAGAAAAATTCTTATTTTATCTTTCAATTGGTTTTACTTTTCAATTGGTATCATACTCCCAATCTTTATGAAGAAAAATATTTTTCCTTGGTATATGCTTACATTTCCAATATAGGTATCAATAAGTTTAAATTGATATTATTTTCAAATTGGTATCCTTTATTGCAAAATGAATATAATGTTTACCTAAAAATTTGGTGTTTATTTTCAATTGATATCACGTTCTTTTATTGGTATCAATTCAAAAAAAATTATTTCTTTCAATTGGTTGTTTCCATTGATTATGTTTATTATTTTAAATTGGTTCTTTCAATTGACTGTGTTTATTAGTATCAAAATTTTTGTTTACGTTTATTGTTTATTTGGCTTCACCCCTTTGTTGATGAATGACAAAAAGGGGGAGAAGAATTCAGGTTTATATTTTATATACGCATGTTTTACTATGTGTTATGCATATATCTTATTTTATTAGTATCTTGAGCTTCATTGCATATATTTATATGTTTATTGGATATGCATATGTTAAGGGGGAGCTTCTAAGAAGCCTATCCTTAATAGATACATATATATAACCTCATAAGTTTTATCATCATCAAAAAGGGGAGATTATTGGCCTAGAGGCCTTTCACCTTAGTTTTGATGATGACTAACTTATGAAGGTTAGTTTACTAATAATATTGTGTTTATACAGTTTCAGTTAGATCAAGATATTAGTAGGTGTTTAGCTTCAATAAAGGAGTTTTAGGAGCTAACACATGTTGATTTAAGAGCTCGCGCGTCAAGATCGCATCTACCACTCGGTTGGAGTCAAGCTCGCCGGATCATGTTTGGAGCGGGTCGTCTTGAAGATGATGATCGACAAGAAGAGTTCAGTTTGTTTAGATCTTGTGTAAAGATAGATAGTGTTGATATGCTCAAGTTTACATACACACACAAGTTTAATACATTTGGTTTCGGTTTAACCGGTTTTGATTTTATATAGACATATATATGGTTTTCATGAAGTTTACATGGTTTAATGTATATTGGATTTGATCTATATACATCTGTGTTGGCCCAAGGTTACAATCACCCGTTTTTAGTGTGTTTTGATGATTACAAAACATATTAGTTATTTGTACTAATATTGTTTATTGTTTAAGTGTGTTTCAGGATTCTAACTCAACTAGAAGGATTCTTCCCTAAAGGAAGGTGCTTTGGACTCAAGTCAACTCAATTTGGGCTCAAGAATCAAGTTTTGAAGATCATATGGTGAAAGCCCTCTTGAAGAACTTGAAGTCTTTAGAATCATTGTAAGAATAGAATGTTAAAGTTTGAGTGTTGGATATTGACTCTAAGATACACATACACAATTTGGTTTTGTTAAAATGTGAGTCTTGTATTTAAGTTTTCATGTTTTAAATTTGGTTCATGCCTTAGTAGATATTTACATGACCCTAAGTTTTACAAAATAAATATCATGTTTAGATCATGTTTATATACTCCTACTAGCATGTTACTTAAGTTTGTTCAAACCCAAAACTATTTTACAAAGTTTTCTAAGTCAGAAAAAATACTGATTTTCCTGTTTCAGGCTGACCGGCCGACCGGCCCGGTCGACCGGCGCCAGTGCCAGGACGTGCACGTTTGTGCACGTCTGTCGGCCGACCGCCCGGTCGACCGACTGTAAGGAGTTGCTCTCGGGTTTTCTGGGTCGACCGCCCCGGTCGACCGCTGTAACGCCCCGATTCCACGGATACGGGGACGTCACTGCGACGTATATACGTAGGTCATAAATTGCCCCCACGTATATACGCTAAGCATAAAAGTACAACAAATATCAGAGTACACGACCAAGCGTGGTATAGTCATATGCCAACTATAGACGTACAAATACAAAGTTATACAAGTTATGATAACTGTTACACTTTACAAGTGTTTTGTTCTCACAACCAAGTCCAAAAGAATATATACAAAGATATACACAAGGTGCTCACGTAAGAGATGGAGACTCGTGAGCCAAAAAGAGGAGTACGGCACGAGGGAACTAGAGCTGGTCAGCCTGCTCACTGAAGTATGCCTGATCTTCCGTGGAAGGATCCACTTCGTTCCAGGTCTCGGAATCTGAATATGCAAATCCAAGGAATCAAGACATATAAACAATAGATAGCTGCAGCCAAATGGCTAAGGGACGAGTACAAGTAAGATGGGACTATACAAGGTATATCAACTAACAGATATGAAAAGCATGAATAGATAAAGTCGTATAATAGATCTACAATTAACATTTTATTATTATTACTTGTCTTACTGTGATATCTAACTATGTGACCCAGCGTCCCAGAGCACATAGGTCCATATCCCAATAAAGCAAGGGGGTTATTGGAAATCAGCGGTTGTATCGACGAACTATGTTTACAGTGGATCCCGTACATGCCCGGGATAACGGTCCAGGATTGTTCCGTTGCTTGGTGACGGAAGCCAGCCGCTAGGCCATTCAGGAGGGACTTATGTATGCCCTTATCATGATGGTACCAGTAATAGAGGGAGCAAGCACTCCCCTCGGTCCCCTGGAGGCCCACAGGTTAGACCGGAACATGGGTTGCACAACACTCCTAAAAGCCACTGTAAACACGAACACATCGATATCCGCATGTCTTCCCCCGGACCCAATGTAAGTTGGTCTATTTTATACAAAAGTCGAGTCTATCATGCTTGGTTTTAGGAGATGGCATGATAAGTGGAGATATTCACTATTTAACAATTTATGAAGTAAGAATTACAATAACAAGTCATGGAGTATCAAGAAGTAATGTCCATCAGGTAGCATGTCATGTAATATCAATAATGAAGCATAAACATGAATAATGTATCACATGTATATAGAGGTTAAGATCCAAAATCAGAAAAGGAAACAACTAAGTTAAATAGTCAGAATTAGTCGACTAGGTGGGAGATTAGTCGACTAATAAGGGTCTTCAGTCGACTAATAGTCCGCAGGAGTCGACTAAAGTGGTTTTCCAGAGAGTTTGGTAGTCGACTTGGGTTGGAAGGGTAGTCGACTTGGTGAACTATAAGTCGACTAACGGGTACGCAAGTCGACTAAATCTGTGATATAAAAAAGTTGGGATTAATTTCCGGGACATGTTAGTCGACTAGGGTACTATGTATAGTCGACTAGAGGTCTCTGGTCGACTAATAATTTGGGATAAGTCGACTAGAGCCGAGAGTTGGTAATTTTTTGGTTCAAGGAAAATTAGTCGACTAGGGGTCAAAATGTAGTCGACTAGGGGGTCTAGTCGACTGGTAAAAATGGGTTAGTCGACTAAAACTGTGAAAATCAGAAAAGCTACGTTTCAACTAAAGTGGGTTAGTCGACTAGGTTCTAGGTCAAGTCGACTAATCCTGGAAAAAACAGAAAACAGAACAGAAATTCTGATGGTTGTTTGTTGGCCTAAAATGAGATTTTTATGACACAAGTGTACATGAATGATCATCATATGTACACAAAGAAGTAATCTAGTCTTGGTGAGTAAAAATACTCACCTCGAACGGTCGTTTAGAACTTTATACGAGTTCCGAAGAATTCGAGGCCGACGAAAAGCGCCGAAGGGATCCTCGACGATCTTGCGGACGATCCCAATCCCAAGTTGCAGTCGTTTGAGATGGAAATGAAGACCTAGGGTTTGCTTTGGAGAAGGAGAGGGATTGTGTGAAGGTGGTTTCTTGGTGAAGTGAAAAAGAATTAAAGTGTAAAGGATTTTGTTTAAATAGGGTTTGGATTTGTAAAGGGGATGGAATTAAAGAATTGGAGAGGGGTTTTGTGCAAATAGGGGAGGATGGGTTGTCTCCCTTGGCCAATGGTGGCCGGCCAAAGAAGAGAGAGAAAGAGAGAGGAATTGAAGGGCATTTATGAGGAAGGGTGTGGAATTTGGATATTTTGGAGGAGAAGATATTTTGGGAAGTTGGTGGAAGGAAAGAAGGAAAGAAAAAGGAAAAAGAAAAAGGAAAAGAATTTGTAAAAGAAAAGATATTTTCTTAATTTTGAAAAATGAAAATATTGAAAACACTGATTCCCGGGTTTAAATCGAGAATGCGGAAAACATTTCGGAAAATACCGAAATCGTCCGAAATTCAAGTATCTCGGAACGACTCGTAATTTTTACCAAAAATCAATAATAATATATGAAGACGTATAGTGAAATCTGTTTGAAGAAATACCTTATAGTTTTAAAACTAAAAATCCCGGAATCAGAAAAATACCGACTCCGTTGGAATTTTCATAAAATCATAAAATTCTCAGAAAAAGTATTTAGATAAGAAATGTCATTCTAAGAAATAATGTCTAAAAGATTCTCTTGAAATTCCTAACTGTTTGGGAATTAAAATTCCAGGAATCGATCAGCGATACTGGTCGACACCGGTTTTGAAGAAATGCATTTTAATTTTAGAAAATTCCAGAAATTCACCAAAAATCTAATATATTAGAAAATGATATTTGAAATTGAAATTGGTCAAATACGGGAAGTAAATCGAAAAAAAATACGATCGGGAATCAGAATACGCAACTTAGTACGTATTACGGAAACGGGGTATTACAATCTACCCACCTTACAAAAATTTCGTCCTCGAAATTTCATAAGGTGAAGGGTAACAGGAATGGTAACAGATAGATCAGGCTAGGAAGAAAGATAACAATAGAAAAGAGTAAAGGAAAGAGGCTTACCAATCAAGATGAGAAGAGTTGAGGATAACGCTCTCGGATGACGTCCTCTCGTTCCCATGTGGCCTCTCCTGGCACATGGCGATTCCAAGACACCAACACTAAAGGTATGGCTTTGTTCTTCAGTGTCTTCACACTTCTATCCAATATGGCCATCGGCTGCTCCTGATATGATAAGTCCGGTTGCAGCTCCAGCTCGGAATGATCCAAAATATGGCTGTCATCCTTAACATACCTCCTCAACTGAGACACGTGGAAGACATTATGAACTCCGTCCAACGATGGCGGCAACGCCAATCGATAAGACACATCTCCCACTCGATCCAATATCTCGAATGGGCCGATATATCTCGGACTTAGTTTCCCACGAGTGCCGAACCGGATTACTCCCTTGGTAGGTGAAATCTTCAAGAACACATGATCTCCAACTCCGAATTCCAATGGCCTCCTCTGCAAATCTGCCCAGCTCTTCTGCCGACTCTGAGCTGCCTTGAGATGATCTCTGATAATCCTGACTTTCTCTGTGGTCTGGATCAGAATCTCTGGCCCCAATAGACTCCTCTCACCGACTTCATCCCAACAAATCGGTGACCTGCATTTCCTCCCATACAGTGCCTCAAAAGGTGCCATCTTAATACTTGCCTGATAACTGTTGTTATAAGAAAACTCAGCCAAGTGTAGATGGTCTTCCCATGAACCCCTGAACTCAATCATGCAGGCTCTAAGCATGTCCTCGAGGATCTGGATGGTCCTCTCAGATTGTCCGTCTGTCTGAGGATGATAGGCTGTACTGAACTTCAGACGAGTTCCCAGACTTTCTTGGAGACTCTCCCAGAAATGAGATCTGAATCTGGTATCTCTATCTGAAACAATACTGACTGGAACTCCATGCAGACGAACTATCTCCTTCACATACTTATCTGCCAGAACCTCTGTAGTCTGACCCACCCTGAATGGTATGAAATGAGCTGACTTGGTAAGACGATCAATGATAACCCACACAGCATTATTACCTTTGGGACTACGAGGTAATGCCGTGACAAAGTCCATAGTGATGTGCTCCCACTTCCATTCAGGTATTGGCAAAGGATGAAGAAGCCCAGCTGATCTCTGATGCTCAATCTTTATTTGCTGGCACACCAAGCACTTAGCTACAAATTGAGCTATCTCTCTCTTCATGGCATTCCACCAAAATTGCTTCTTCAAGTCCTGGTACATCTTGTTTCCTCCTGGATGTATAGAATAGGCTGAACTATGTGCTTCCTCCAAAATCTTCTGTCTAACTTCTCCCTGGGGAACACAAAGTCTACCTCCAAAGTACAAGGCTCCATCTGGACGAATACAGATATCGGTCCTCAATCCAGCCTCTACCTGAGCTCGGAATGTCTGCAATCGGGGATCCTCTTTCTGAGCTTCCTTGATTTCATCTATCAATGAAGACTGAATCTGTAAAGTCATAAGCTGTCCTGTCTTCTCAGCTCCTCGAACCACCATCAAGTCCAATCTGATAAAGTCCTGAATCAACTCCTTCTGCTGAGTGAACTGAACAAGCACCCTGTTCTCTGGCATCCTGCTCAGGGCATCAGGAACTGTATTGACCTTGCCTGGATGATATTGCAAGTCAATGTCATAGTCTGCCATCAATTCCAACCACCGCCTCTGCCTCATGTTCAACTCTTTCTGTGAAAAGATATACTTGAGGCTCTTGTGATCTGTATATATCAGCACTTTATCTCCCAGAAGATAGTGCCTCCAAATCTTCAAGGCAAAGATCATTGCCGCCAACTCCAAGTCATGAGTTGGGTAATTCCTCTCATGAGGCTTCAATTGCCTAGATGCATATGCTATCACATGATCATGTTGCATAAGCACACACCCAGGCCTTTACCTGATGCATCACTAAAGATGACCATCCCTCCTCTCCCTGAGGGAGTTCTCAAGATAGGAGCTGAAATGAGCTTCTGCTTCAACTGCTCGAAGGCTGCATCACACTCCTCTGTCCAAATATACCTTACTCCTTTCCGGGTGAGCTGGGTTAACGGAGCTGCAATCCGAGAGAAATCCTGGACGAAACGTCTGTAATATCCAGCTAGTCCAAGAAAACTCTTTATCTCCGTCACCGTCCTCGGAACTGGCCAATCCTTTACTGCCTGGACTTTGCTCGGATCAACTGAGATACCTTCTGCTGACACCATATGTCCAAGAAATGCTATACTGTCCAGCCAGAATTCACACTTACTTCTCTTGGCATGAAGCTGCTCCTGCTGAAGTGTCTGCAACACAATCCTCAAGTGTTCAGCATGCTCCCTATTGTTCTTTGAATAGATCAAGATGTCGTCGATGAAAACAACAACAAACTGATCCAAGAAGGGCGAGAACACTCGGTTCATCAAGTCCATAAACACTGCAGGGGCATTAGTGACTCCGAAAGGCACAACAAGAAACTCATAGTGGCCATATCGGGTCCTGAATGCCGTCTTCGGTATGTCCTCCTTCTTCACCCTCAGCTGGTGGTAACCCGACTGTAAATCCAATTTGGAGAACACACGGGCTCCATTAAGCTGATCAAATAGATCATCAATCCTGGGAAGGGGATACCTGTTCTTGATGGTGACCTTGTTCAATTCCCTGTAATCAATACAAAGTCTCTTACTACCATCCTTCTTGTTGGCCAACAGTACTGGAGCTCCCCATGGTGAAGTACTTGGCCTAATCACTCCCTTATCTGAATACTCCTGCAGCTGCTTCTTCAGAATCTCCAACTCCGTCGGTGCCATCCTGTACGGAGCCTTGGATATAGGTGCTGCTCCTGGAACTGTATCAATGGAGAACTCAATCTTCCTTTTCGGTGGCAGTCCTGAAATCTCAGCAAACACCTCAGGGAATTCTTCCCACACCGGTACCTTCTGCTTCTGAACCTCCGAAGTAGTCATCTGAGTCTTTCCCCTAGTGTCCTTCACTTCTCCACTGAACTGGAACTCTGGTTGAAGTGGAATTCTAAACTTGATCTTCTTCTCCCTACAATCAATCACAGCATAGTACTGACTGAGCCAGGTCATGCCTAAGATCACGTCGTACCCTTTGGTGTCTAGTACGAGCATATCTATGGCCATGGTCTTATCACACAGTTCTACTGGACATCAGTACACACTCTAGATGATATGACTACCCCATTCCCTGTACTTATCTCCCATTTGTGGTCTAAAACCTTAACAGGTATTGAATGTAAAGCCACAAATTTATCTGAGATGTAACAGTGGGATGCACCCGAATCAAATAAAGCGAGAACAGGCTTTGCATGAACTCTGATGTTACCTGTAATCACCTCCTCTGAAGCCTCAGCCTCTGCCTCCGTCAAGTTGTAAGCCTGACCTCTGCCACGCCCTGTTGACGTCCTACCTCCTCTCTGTACTGGGCGAATGACATGCTGTGGAGGAAGGGTAGAGCTCTCCTCATCACCTGTCCCTGGTTCCTCTGCCCAAGTGGTCCTGGTAGCATCCTCTGTCCATTCGGTCCTTGAAGTGCTGGCACTGCTTGACCGTTATCCCCACTCTCCTGTGTGGACAAGCCTCTATGGAATGGTCTCTGGATCCACACACCAAGCACAGCCCATTTGCCCTCCGGCAATTTGGTCGAGTGTGCCCTGGTTTCTGACAGTAGTTGCAGAAGGCAATAGGTTGGGCCGTCTGGTAAGGAGCTGGCCTGAAAGGTTGCCTCATCTGGACCTTTGCTGCTCTGAACGGGCCCCCTCTTCCCATAGGTAAAAATGGCCGCTTCATGACCTGCTGTCTCATCTGATCCCCTTGCTCCTTCTCAAACCCACGCTCTACCTCCCGAGCGATGGTGAGAACCTCTGCATAGGTCTTCAGCTGCTGGGGCATCAGGTACATCTGAATCTTCATCTGTAGACCTTGCTGAAACCTGCTCGCTCGCTTCTCCTCGTCCGTTACCATATATGGCGCGAAGCGGCTCAGTCGAAGAAACTCCGCGGCATACTCGTCCACGGACTTGTTCCACTGCTGGAGCCTGATGAATTGCTCCTCCATATCTTTCTGTGCCGTAGCAGGGAAGAAGCGGCTGTAAAAACTCTTGGAGAAGGCGTCCCAAGTAACGGGCTTCTCCAGTCTAGCCTCCTCTGCGAGCCACCAAGTTCTCGCAACATCCTTTAACTGAATCTTTGCTACCTCAACTTGGTTCTCCTTCGGGACACGGGCTGCATTCAGTAGGTCTGCAGTGTCCGTCAACCATTGCTCAGCCTCCAATGGTTTCTCGCCTCCCGTGAAGATGGCCGGTTGCAGCCGTCGGAAGTCGGACACGTTCCCCGGCCTCTGCTCCTTCGGGGCTGCCAACTCCTGTCTAAGGAGCTCGGTCTGCTGCTGCTGATTTTCCATCTGCTGTTGCTGGTTCCCCAGCATGGTCTGAATGACCTTCAGGATATCAGCATTCTCTCCTCCTACGGGTCCATTGGGCACCTGCCCGATGTTGTTACGACCCGATCGTCTCTCCATACCGTATGATAACTGGAATTGGAAACAATTGAAAGGAGTTTAGGATACGAAGGAATTGATCAATGAAGGAAGCAAGAAGGACTCTATAACTTTGTACATTGTAGTTGGCATAAGCAAATTACTAGAATTTGCCACTTGATTGTACTTTAGGTTTGAGAGCCTAGGCTCTGATACCAACCTGTAACGCCCCGATTCCACGGATACGGGGACGTCACTGCGACGTATATACGTAGGTCATAAATTTCCCCCACGTATATACGCTAAGCATAAAAGTACAACAAATATCAGAGTACACGACCAAGCGTGGTATAGTCATATGCCAACTATAGACGTACAAATACAAAGTTATACAAGTTATGATAACTGTTACACTTTACAAGTGTTTTGTTCTCACAACCAAGTCCAAAAGAATATATACAAAGATATACACAAGGTGCTCACGTAAGAGATGGAGACTCGTGAGCCAAAAAGAGGAGCACGGCACGAGGGAACTAGAGCTGGTCAGCCTGCTCACTGAAGTATGCCTGATCTTCCGTGGAAGGATCCACTTCGTTCCAGGTCTCGGAATCTGAATATGCAAATCCAAGGAATCAAGACATATAAACAATAGATAGCTGCAGCCAAATGGCTAAGGGACGAGTACAAGTAAGATGGGACTATACAAGGTATATCAACTAACAGATATGAAAAGCATGAATAGATAAAGTCGTATAATAGATCTACAATTAACATTTTATTATTATTACTTGTCTTACTGTGATATCTAACTATGTGACCCAGCGTCCCAGAGCACATAGGTCCATATCCCAATAAAGCAAGGGGGTTATTGGAAATCAGCGGTTGTATCGACGAACTATGTTTACAGTGGATCCCGTACATGCCCGGGATAACGGTCCAGGATTGTTCCGTTGCTTGGTGACGGAAGCCAGCCGCTAAGCCATTCAGGAGGGACTTATGTATGCCCTTATCATGATGGTACCAGTAATAGAGGGAGCAAGCACTCCCTCGGTCCCCTGGAGGCCCACAGGTTAGACCGGAACATGGGTTGCACAACACTCCTAAAAGCCACTGTAAACACGAACACATCGATATCCGCATGTCTTCCCCCGGACCCAATGTAAGTTGGTCTATTTTATACAAAAGTCGAGTCTATCATGCTTGGTTTTAGGAGATGGCATGATAAGTGGAGATATTCACTATTTAACAATTTATGAAGTAAGAATTACAATAACAAGTCATGGAGTATCAAGAAGTAATGTCCATCAGGTAGCATGTCATGTAATATCAATAATGAAGCATAAACATGAATAATGTATCACATGTATATAGAGGTTAAGATCCAAAATCAGAAAAGGAAACAACTAAGTTAAATAGTCAGAATTAGTCGACTAGGTGGGAGATTAGTCGACTAATAAGGGTCTTCAGTCGACTAATAGTCCGCAGGAGTCGACTAAAGTGGTTTTCCAGAGAGTTTGGTAGTCGACTTGGGTTGGAAGGGTAGTCGACTTGGTGAACTATAAGTCGACTAACGGGTACGCAAGTCGACTAAATCTGTGATATAAAAAAGTTGGGATTAATTTCCGGGACATGTTAGTCGACTAGGGTACTATGTATAGTCGACTAGAGGTCTCTGGTCGACTAATAATTTGGGATAAGTCGACTAGAGCCGAGAGTTGGTAATTTTTTGGTTCAAGGAAAATTAGTCGACTAGGGGTCAAAATGTAGTCGACTAGGGGGTCTAGTCGACTGGTAAAAATGGTTAGTCGACTAAAACTGTGAAAATCAGAAAAGCTACGTTTCAACTAAAGTGGGTTAGTCGACTAGGTTCTAGGTCAAGTCGACTAATCCTGGAAAAAACAGAAAACAGAACAGAAATTCTGATGGTTGTTTGTTGGCCTAAAAATGGGATTTTTATGACACAAGTGTACATGAATGATCATCATATGTACACAAAGAAGTAATCTAGTCTTGGTGAGTAAAAATACTCACCTCGAACGGTCGTTTAGAACTTTATACGAGTTCCGAAGAATTCGAGGCCGACGAAAAGCGCCGAAGGGATCCTCGACGATCTTGCGGACGATCCCAATCCCAAGTTGCAGTCGTTTGAGATGGAAATGAAGACCTAGGGTTTGCTTTGGAGAAGGAGAGGGATTGTGTGAAGGTTGGTTTCTTGGTGAAGTGAAAAAGAATTAAAGTGTAAAGGATTTTGTTTAAATAGGGTTTGGATTTGTAAAGGGGATGGAATTAAAGAATTGGAGAGGGGTTTTGTGCAAATAGGGGAGGATGGGGTTGTCTCCCTTGGCCAATGGTGGCCGGCCAAAGAAGAGAGAGAAAGAGAGAGGAATTGAAGGGCATTTATGAGGAAGGGTGTGGAATTTGGATATTTTGGAGGAGAAGATATTTTGGGAAGTTGGTGGAAGGAAAGAAGGAAAGAAAAAGGAAAAAGAAAAAGGAAAAGAATTGTAAAAGAAAAGATATTTTCTTAATTTTGAAAAATGAAAATATTGAAAACACTGATTCCCGGGTTTAAATCGAGAATGCGGAAAACATTTCGGAAAATACCGAAATCGTCCGAAATTCAAGTATCTCGGAACGACTCGTAATTTTTACCAAAAATCAATAATAATATATGAAGACGTATAGTGAAATCTGTTTGAAGAAATACCTTATAGTTTTAAAACTAAAAATCCCAGAATCGGAAAAATACCGACTCCGTTGGAATTTTCATAAAATCATAAAATTCTCAGAAAAAGTATTTAGATAAGAAATGTCATTCTAAGAAATAATGTCTAAAAGATTCTCTTGAAATTCCTAACTGTTTGGGAATTAAAATTCCAGGAATCGATCAGCGATACTGGTCGACACCGGTTTTGAAGAAATGCATTTTAATTTTAGAAAATTCCAGAAATTCACCAAAAATCTAATATATTAGAAAATGATATTTGAAATTGAAATTGGTCAAATACGGGAAGTAAATCGAAAAAAAATACGATCGGGAATCAGAATACGCAACTTAGTACGTATTACGGAAACGGGGTATTACAACCGCCAGAAGACCCGAGCCAATGGCTCTTTGCCAGCTGAGCTGGCGGTCGACCGGCCCGGTCGACCGCCAAGCCTGCAACAGCCCAACGGCTCTTTCCTCTTTTGTGCAATTCTGAAATCTGTTTTTTGATCTGTTTTTGCAGACATTTTTCTGAGGTTTTGGAGAACTTTTTCAGAGCAAATAAACTCTAAATAAATTGTTTTAAACCCATTTCTCTCCATATAAATAGTGGAGAAGACTCTCTTGCAAGATACTAAGAAAATCCTCAAGTTTTCAAAGAGAAAAGAAAAGTGTTAAGCTCTCCATTTCCAACTCTTTCTTGAGCTAGTTTTCAGTTGTGTTCCTTAGCAAAAATCATCTCTACAACTGAGTTTTTCTCACTACACTTCATAGAGCCAAAAATTCCTAACTCATTCTATAGTGAAGTTGTAAAAAGAGTGAGAGTGTTGTAAAAGAGTTTGGTGATCTTGTTGTGATCACTCTTGTTCTTGTGACCTTCTTGTTCATGTGGAGACACCTCTTCGGTAGAGGTTATTGTACTTGGTGGAGCTCGGTGCTCGGGTCTTCGGTAGACCGTTGTAATCGTCCTCGGTGGATAGTGGAAACCCTTCACGGAGGTGAAGGCGGGGAGTAGAGCGGTGGCTCGAACCTCGAAACAAACATCTTGTGTTTGCGATTGCCTTGCGTTCATTTTTGCTTTAAATTTCTCTTGCACTCTATTGCTTTCAATTACTTGCTTGAGATCTAGTTTTCTTTCCTTGTGTTATTGCTTGTGATACTTGTGATATATCTTGTGTGCATTTCATCATTGCATTTTATTCATACTTTGTTCGATCAATTCTCATACAACAAGGTTGCATTGCGCACCTCTAACCCATTCAAAGGGAATTGGGAGGAAGGAGTTCAGAACCTCTCACGGGGTATTTGGCTCTTAGTCTTGTTTTGAGAGATCGTTGCATTATTCATCCATCATAGTTTTTAAAAGAATTATTAGATTAGCTATTACACCTATTCACCCCCTCTAGGTGTTTTTCATTGGTATCAGAGCTTGGACTCTAGGCTCTTGGCTTAACAACCTTAGAGAGATCCTAATATTGCTAATCATTTTATTCATTCTCACGTAGTAAAAATGGCCGATGGAATTAAGACCCCTCCTAAGTTTGATGGACTTAACTTTCCCATATGGAAGGTTAAGATGACCGTTTTCTTGCAATCTCTAGGAAGTCGAGTTGCAAAGGCCGTGACCAAACCCTTTAGTGCACCCCCCGGTGATGAATCTACTTGGTCCGAAATTGAGACTAAGGAATTTGATGCCAATGCTAGGGCTCACTATGCACTCCTTCAAGCCCTTAATGATGATGATATAGCTAGAGTTATTCATTGCAAGTCCGCATATGAAATTTGGACACATTTGCTAGTTACACATGAAGGGACTTCACAAGTGAAGAGAGCTAAGATAAACCTTCTTCGGTTCCAATATGAAAACTTTTGCATGCAAGAAAATGAAACCATAGATGATATGGTTACAAAATTTACCAAGATTACTAATGGACTTTCTTCTCTAGGTGATGGCATTGATAATGATCAAAGAGTTAGAAAGATCATCCGGGCTCTTCCTCCTTCATGGGAAGTAAAAGCAACAACCTTGAAGGAACTCAATGACAAGGAGGAGATGGAGCTAATAGGTCTCATTGGGAACCTCAAAACCCATGAGATGGAAAGAAGGCAAGGGAAGATATGGCTCCTTCTAAGAAAAAGACTATAGCCTTCAAAAGCCAATCCACACACTCCGACAAAGACGATGAAGAAGAAGATGACGAAGAGCTCTCACTTCTTGTGAAGAACGTCCAGAGGATGTACAACAAGGCTAAATTTTAAGGAAGAAGGAGATGGCAAGGAGGCAAAGAAGAAAGAAAGATAATTTGCTTTAATTGCCAAAGACCGGGACACATTGTTGCGGAGTGCCCGGATAAAGTGAAGCCCTCCACCTCAAAGAAGCCTTACAAGAAGAAGGCAATGAAAGCTACATGGGATTCCGAGAGCGAGTCCGAAGAGGAGATTGATACCGCCAACATGTGCTTCATGGCAAATGAGAGCACAAGCAAGGTAACCCCTTCCACTTCTCTTAATGATGAACTTTTCATGGATGAATTAGGAGAAGCATTTGTAGAACTTTCACATAACTATGACTCTCTTAAGAAAAAGTATCTAAAAATGAAAAAGGAAAATGAATCTCTTAATCATCAAGTCTTTACTATTTCTAAAGAAAAAGATGAATTACTTTCCACTCTTGTTTCCACCCAAAAAGATTATGACAAGTATAAGATTTCTTGTAAAGGCAAGTCCCCACAAATTGATTCTAATGAGATTACTATGCTTAAAGAAAGAATAGACTCATTGGGAATTGTTTTAAAAAATTGTGAGTTTGATAAGAAGAAGCTAGAGGCCATGTTTCCTAAGAAACAAGCCCCTAAGAAAAATGTTCACCATGCTTATGCTCATGTTCATACCACACAACCTTTACATCGTGGCAAACCCCAAAGCATGCTCACACTTCACACACACATCATGCATTCATGTATGGAAGAGTGTTCTCATGTTCACATTGTAGGCGGAAAGGACACTTAGCCAATTTTTGCTATGATAGACTAAGTGCATCCTTTCATAATGTTTGGGTTCGAAACACTAACTTTTAAGGACCCAAGAAAGTTTGGGTACCAAAGTCAACAATTTTGTTAAATGATATAGGTACCTTCCAAAGCCCAACGACGTAGAGGATTGTGGTATCTTGATAGTGGTTGCTCAAGGCACATGACTTGGGACATCAACAACTTTGCAACCCTATCAAGATACCATGAAGGTGGCACCGTCACCTTCGGAGATGATGCCAAGGGTAAAATCATCGGTATTGGTAATGTAAAACTCGGCACATCCCCTTTAATTGAGAATGTAGTTTTAGTTGATGGCCTCAAGCATAACCTCTTGAGTGTTAGTCAACTTTGTGACAAAGGTTTGATGTTGTTTTTGATAATGTAGTTTGTAAAGTAATTGATAGAATTTCTAATACTTGTGTGTTTTCCGGTTTTCGTGAAAGTAATGTTTATATGATAGATTTGTCTAATATGTCTTGTAATGCTACTTGTTTACAAGCCCTCGATGACGACTCTTGGTTGTGGCATAGAAGATTAGGCCATATTTCATTTGACCATATTTCTAGGTTAAACACAAAGGAAATGGTGAAAGGTATTCCTTGTTTGAGTTTTGAAAAGGACCGAGTTTGTGACGCATGTCAATTTGGGAAACAAACTAAGTCCTCTTTCAAGTCAATTAAGGATATCATGACATCACGTCCTTTGGAGTTAATCCATATGGATCTATTTGGCCCTACACAAACCAAAAGTCTAAGTGGGAATAGATTTGCATTTGTTTTGGTTGATGACTTTTCACGGTTTACTTGGGTTTTCTTTCTTGAACACAAAAATCAAGCATTTTCATATTTCCAATCTTTTAAGAAAAGAGTTGAAAAAGAAAAAGATGTTTCAATTTTAAGGATAATAAGTGATAGAGGAGGTGAATTCATTAACCTACCCTTTACCACTTTTTGTGAAGAACATGGAATAAAGCATGAACTTTCTTGTCTTAGAACTCCACAACAAAATGGAGTAGTTGAACGGAAAAATCGAACTTTGCAAGAGATGGCTAGGACAATGCTAAGTGAATATGGTCTACCACATTATTTGTGGGCCGAGGCCGTTAATACATCATGCTATATATCAAATCGTGTTTTCTTGTGTAAAAATACTTCAAAAACTTCTTTTGAAATGTACTTTTCTAGAAAACCAAATGTTTCATATTTTAAGGTTTTTGGATGCAAATGTTTTATTTTAAATACAAAATATAATTTAGGAAAATTTGATACTAGATCTTATGAGGCTATTTTTGTTGGTTATTCTAGCACTAGCAAGGCTTATAGAATCTTCAATAGATCATCTTTGACTATTGAGGAATCTATACATGTTAAGTTTGAAGAATCTAACTTGTTTGTTAAGAATGTTGTAGAAATAGATGCATTGGATGAAGGCTTGGAGAATGTGACCTTGGAGGATACACCTACTATGGGAGACAAGCCAAAGGATGATGAAGGAAGTGAAGGTAAAGTAGAAGAGGCTCAAGAACATGAAATTCAATCAATTGACGTGGAGCCTACTCAACAACTTCCAAAGGGTTGGAGATACAATCCTCATCATCCCAAGGACCTCGTCATAGGTGAAGTATCTAAAGGGGTAACCACTCGCTCTAAACTTCATGATTATTGTGGTCATTATGCATTCATTTCTCATGTTGAACCCAAGAACGTCCTCGAAGCCGAGGCCGATTCATATTGGTTGCTAGCCATGCAAGAGGAACTCAATCAATTTGAGCGCAACCAAGTTTGGCACCTTATTCCTAGGCCCCACGATAGACCAACAATTGGTACTAAATGGATCTTTAAGAACAAGTTGGATGAATCGGGTAACGTTGTTAGGAATAAAGCTAGGTTAGTTGCCCAAGGTTACACTCAAATCGAAGGAATCGATTTTGAAGAAACCTTTGCACCCGTAGCACGGCTTGAAGCCATACGGATGACACTAGCATTTGCCTCATATAAAGATTTTAAATTATTTCAAATGGATGTTAAAAGTGCTTTTCTAAATGGTTTTATTGAAGAGGAGGTGTATGTTGAACAACCCCCCGGGTTTGTTGATCCTACACATCCGGATTTTGTGTTTAAATTAGATAAAGCTCTTTATGGTTTAAAACAAGCCCCTAGGGCTTGGTATGAAAGACTTTCTTCATTTTTAATTTCAAATGGTTTTAAGAAAGGAAAATTGACACAACTTTGTTTACAAAACATGTAGAAAAAGATATTCTTATTGTGCAAATTTATGTTGATGACATTATTTTTTGTTCTACTAATGAATCTCTTTGCCAAGCTTTTGAATCATGCATGAAGGAAGAATTTGAAATGTCTATGATGGGGGAACTCACTATTTCCTTGGACTCCAAATCAAGCAAAGGAAGGATGGGATCTTCATCAATCAAGCCAAGTACACAAAGGAATTAATCAAAGGTTCGGGCTTGAAGGATCTAAAGTAAGCAAAACTCCCATGGCAACAACTACCAAGCTTGACAAGGATGAACAAGATAAAAATGTAGACATTAAGCTTTATCGTAACATGATTGGTAGTTTATTGTATTTGACGGCTAGTAGGCCGGATATTATGTTTTCTGTTTGTATTTGTGCACGTTTTCAATCTTGTCCTAAAGAGTCTCATATAATTGCGGTTAAACGCATAATTAGATACCTTAAGGGCACTATTGAAATGGGTTTGTGGTATCCGAAAACCGGCTAATTTTCAATGACGAGTTTTTCGGATGCCGACTATGCGGGTTGTAGGGTAGATAGGAAGAGCACAAGTGAAACATGTCAATTCTTAGGTAATTGTCTTGTATCTTGGTCTTCCAAAAAGCAAAATTCGGTAGCCCTTTCAACCGCCGAGGCGGAGTATGTTGCAGCCGGAGCTTGTTGTGCACAAGTTCTATGGATGAAACATACTCTCCTCGACTATGATATACACTTTGATCATGTTAAAATATTTTGTGATAATATTAGTATTATTCACATGACAAAGAATGCAAATCAACATAGTAAAACCAAACACATTGACATTAGGTATCACTTTCTTAGAGATCATTATGAGAAAGGTGATATTGATATTGATTATGTTTCTACCGATTTTCAACTTGCCGATATTTTTACTAAACCATTAGATTATGCTAGATTCTCTTTTATTTGTGGTGAGTTGAATGTTTGCATTATGGATTCTTAAAGAATTTCTTTTGTTTTTTTTTTAACCCTTTTTGATGTATGACAAAAAGGGGGAGAAAAAGTATAAGTTTGTTAGAAGTTTGTTTGTTGTTTATTGTCTATTTAAGTTTTTGACAAAACTATTGTGTTTTCAATGCTTCATGTATCTTTCTCATTGACATTCTTTATACATAGCATTGTTTGAGGGGAGCTTTCCAAGCTCTTCTTCCATTTTTTTTAAATAACTTATATGTTTTGTCATCATCAAAAAGGGGGAGATTGTTGGCCCAAGGTTACAATCACCCGTTTTTAGTGTGTTTTGATGATTACAAAACATATTAGTTATTTGTACTAATATTGTTTATTGTTTAAGTGTGTTTCAGGATTCTAACTCAACTAGAAGGATTCTTCCCTAAAGGAAGGTGCTTTGGACTCAAGTCAACTCAATTTGGGCTCAAGAATCAAGTTTTGAAGATCATATGGTGAAAGCCCTCTTGAAGAACTTGAAGTCTTTAGAATCATTGTAAGAATAGAATGTTAAAGTTTGAGTGTTAGATATTGGCTCTAGGATACACATACACAATTTGGTTTTGTTAAAATATGAGTCTTGTATTTAAGTTTTCATGTTTTAAATTTGGTTTCAGCCTTAGTAGATATTTACATGACCCTAAGTTTTACAAAATAAATATCATGTTTAGATCATGTTTATATACTCCTACTAGCATGTTACTTAAGTTTGTTCAAACCCAAAACTATTTTACAAAGTTTTCTAAGTCAGAAAAAATACTGATTTTCCTGTTTCAGGCTGACCGGCCGACCGGCCCGGTCGACCGGCGCCAGTGCCAGGACGTGCACGTTTGTGCACGTCTGTCGGCCGACCGCCCGGGTCGACCGACTGTAAGCAGTTGCTCTCGGGTTTTCTGGGTCGACCGCCCCGGTCGACCGCCAGAAGACCCGAGCCAACGGCTCTTTGCCAGCTGAGCTGGCGGTCGACCGGCCCGGTCGACCGCCAAGCCTGCAACAGCCCAACGGCTCTTTCCTCTTTTGTGCAATTCTGAAATCTGTTTTTTGATCTGTTTTTGCAGACCTTTTTCTGAGGTTTTGGAGAACTTTTTCAGAGCAAATAAACTCTAAATAAATTGTTTTAAACCCATTTCTCTCCATATAAATAGAGGCGAAGACTCTCTTGCAAGATACCAAGAAAAATCCTCAAGTTTTCAAAGAGAAAAGAAAAGTGTTTAAGCTCTCCATTTCCAACTCTTTCTTGAGCTAGTTTTCAGTTGTGTTCCTTAGCAAAAATCATCTCTACAACTGAGTTTTTCTCACTACACTTCATAGAGCCAAAAATCCCTAACTCATTATATAGTGAAGTTGTAAAAAGAGTGAGAGTGTTGTAAAAGAGTTTGGTGATCTTGTTGTGATCACTCTTGTTCTTGTGACCTTCTTGTTCTTGTGGAGACACCTCTTCGGTAGAGGTTATTGTACTTGGTGGAGCTCGGTGCTCGGGTCTTCGGTAGACCGTTGTAATCGTCCTCGGTGGATAGTGGAAACCCTTCACGGAGGTGAAGGCGGGGAGTAGAGCGGTGGCTCGAACCTCGAAACAAACATCTTGTGTTTGCGATTGCCTTGCGTTCATTTTTGCTTTAAATTTCTCTTGCACTCTATTGCTTTCAATTACTTGCTTGAGATCTAGTTTTCTTTCCTTGTGTTATTGCTTGTGATACTTGTGATATATCTTGTGTGCATTTCATCATTGCATTTTATTCATACTTTGTTCGATCAATTCTCATACAACAAGGTTGCATTGCGCACCTCTAACCCATTCAAGGGGAATTGGGAGGAAGGAGTTCAGAACCTCTCACGGGGTATTCGGCTCTTAGTCTTATTTTGAGAGATCGTTGCATTATTCATCCATCATAGTTTTTAAAAGAATTATTAGATTAGCTATTACACCTATTCACCCCCCCCCCCCTCTAGGTGTTTTTCAATCTGTGCTTTACATATTTGGAAAAACTTATTTGAGGATCATATTCATGTGTTTTAGAGTTTTGTATTTAACAAAACTTATTTTTGGATTTCATGTCAAAAACATAAATATATCATGTACATGTATATTGGATTATATCCATATACAATATGCTTTAAAAAGAGTTTAAATATCTTGTTTTTGTATTTATATAAGTTTGGAAAAATCGGATTCCCATTTCAAAGTTTGATTTTCGAAAAATACGATTTTCAGTTTAAAGCCTAATTTCAATATCATAAAAATGGTTCAAATAGTTTATACTATGTGTTGATTTTTAGTCACACATATTTGTTATTCAAAGATCTTATAAGAACTGATTTTGTGGAATTAATGTGATTTTATGGGATTTAATTAGTATTAACTCATCCAAATTTTTAGTCCTATAATCCTTGCCAGACTCAGCTGGCAGGCGACCGGACGGTCGACCGGACCAGGGGTCGGTCGACCGGATCGGTCGAACGATGTGCACACTGATACGTGCACGGACCAGCCCAGTAGGCCGGTCGACCGCACGGTCGACCGACTGAAAGCACCCAGCTCTCGGGTGCTGCCGGTTGACCTGGCGGTCGACCGACAGTCTGAAGCCGGTCGATCGGGCGGTCGACCGGAGCGCCAACGGTCAGAAATATGACCGTTGGGCCGGTCGACCGGAGGGGCATTTCTGTCCTTTTCAGCTGCCAACGGGCAGATTTTTGAGAGGCCTATAAATAGGACCCCTCTTTGGCTGATTTTAACAAGAATTTAGAGAGGTTTTCCCCATCTATATAAGTGTTTTTGCAGCAAGATTTCAAAGAGTTTTTGTGCTTTCATCTTTTATTTGTTTTCAAGGGTTGGAAAAATCAAAGAAAAAGAGTCTTTGGGGAAATAGTTTTGATCTTCATATCCATTTCATTCTAGTATTTTTCCCAAGTATTTTTCTTTGTGATTTGTTTTCCTAACACCTTGTTTTCTCACACTTGAGCTATCATCTCTATCCTATCTATACGATCTTATTTTGTGAGAAAAATTAGTTTGTGGTCTATTGAGATCACCAAGGATTGTTGTGATCACCAAGGGTTGTAATCCAAGGGTTGTAATCTTTCTTTGTTTTGGGTTTGTGTTCATCCCTCTTGTGTAGAGGTGATTGAGATTGTGATTTGAGTTTGTGGTTATCCCTCTTGTGAAGAGGTGATTGTGGTTGGTGTTGGCTTAGTGCCTTATCCCTCTTGTGTAGAGGTGATTGTTGTTTGGCTTAGTGCCTTATCCCTCTTGTGTGAGGTGATAGTTGTTGTGCCTTGTCTCTTGTGTAGAGGTGGTTGTTGTTGGAGAGAGGAATTGTGTTCTCCTAAGTTTGTATTGCCAAATCCTCGGTGGAGGTTCCCTGTGTGGGAGGTCCTGTGTGGACATATAGTGAAAATCCTTCTGTGTGAAGGTGGGGACGTAAAGCAGTGGCTCAAGCCTCGAAACATAGCTTGGCGTTTCCGTTTGATCCACTGTCTCTAAACTCTCTCTCTCTCTTTTATATCTTGCATTGCATCATATTGTTCATATCATATATATGTTTGGTATTGATTGTGTGTTTTACTAGTGTTGAACCAAGAGAGCTTCATTTAGCACCTCAACTCTTATTTAGAGGAATTTAGAGGAGTTAGTTCAGAGCCCTTCACCAGGAATTCGGCTACACTCTTTGGTTACACTCGGTGTGTTGCAATTAGTTTTTAAATTCCGCATCATTTGTCATTAGATTACCCATACACCTATTCACCCCCGTCTATGTGTATTTTCAGTAGTGTCTTCCTCTGCCAATGATTCTTTTTCCTTATCTATCCCCTTCTCAACAGATAATAGGAGAAAGAGAGGAAGAATAAACCCAAAAAACTGAAGAAGAAACCCAGCAAATATGAGATGGAAAAACAACAAATTGGAAGACACCCAGACTGCAAAAAGGGCAAATAAAATAAAATTTTCAAGAAAATTGCTCAAAATTCAAAGGAGTGTTTAAAATCAAGAAAATTGTTGGATACCTCTTTTGCTGCCACGCCATGCGCCATGGCTTCTTCTACTTCATGGTGGAGAAAGAGGAATAGATGCAGTTCGTCTTGCCAATGGCTTCTCCTTCTTGGTTCGAACGTTGTTGCTCTCTCTTGCTCTATTAGTTATCACTTAGAAAAGGCAAAAGCTAAAAAAATTGTGTCTCATTTGTTGGTCCGGGATTGGCAACATCGGATCAAGCTTTGAAATTTAAAAGTGAGCTTAATTCTTGGTTTAAGGTGATCAACCCCAGATCAAGATGAAAAAGCTCAAAAATAAAGAACTTGGTGAGAGTGTGACAATCCCGAATCAAAAATCGAGAAAGCTCATGATCGAAGCCCGTCATGCTGGCAAGACAAAACGACTCAGCGTCGATGTGACGCCTATGCGGTCTATCACAAATCGATTTTTGAAAATAAATTTAAAAATTTTAATTTTTAGAATTAAATGTTAAAAATATATTTATTCAAAAAATTGCCCGCTTTCTTCTAGGTTATAGGATTGGGGCATGGAGGTGTGCTCATCTTTGCATGTATGTGATATTCCTTTTTCTCTCTTCTTGGTTCAAATTAACACGTTTACCAGTCTATATAGGAAGACACGTAAATAAGAACGGAACGATGAGAATGGTAAGAAGGCCGGTGATGATTGGTCGGGCGCGAGCAGCTGAGCTTGAGATCGAATCGAAATGGAGAGAGCAAAAACGACAATGATGACAAGGATGTATTAAACAACAATCTCATCTGATTATTATAATCGATATGATGTTGATATTGAAGATACATAAATATTTTCTTAATATATATAATAATTGAATCTGAATAGCTGTCGCTATCACATCAGATTCCCCGTCCAGACTGCAAAGGGTCATATCAGCAAAAAAAAAAAAAAAAAAGTTGGGGCAAAAGACGGTACTATTCTATTCCCTCTCCCTCTCTCTCGAATCTCTCTGGCATCAGCACCAGTCACCCCCAGCCCATCCAATCACAGACAACCGGCCGCTGCCTTCTCTCTTTCTCTCTGCTCTCAAACACCCTAATTTCTGTAACAACAATCCAACCCCTTTAATTTCCTACCATATATGTATCCTACGCTTCTTAGCTAGCTGGCTCCTGCATGCAGAGATTGGACTCGATCGAGACAAGTCATCTCATCACACGGGCCGTTGCCTGCTGGTGGGATCCACGCGGGAAAAAAATTTGCTCGCCGCGGACACCGCCCGCCGTCCGGCGTTAAAATTTTGTCTTGATTTTTAAGAAGTGATGGTGGTTAAAAAAATTCTAATTGAGTTGCAAAAGATGTGACTTGAAATTGAAACAGTTTCTTTTTCAGACTATTGCGAGCTTCCTTCTCAGAAAGAGTATGCATAGGATTCAATTTCTATTCAATGAGCATTTATTTTTAAAGATTAAATGGTTTATAATTCTTCTAAATCAAGGAGATCAACTCCTAATAAGATTGATCAAGATGTCAAGATCATCTCATAATCCAAATTGAAGTTGTGTTATAAAATCTTATAAATAAAGATTGTATGCCACAATTGTAAATTGGAGTAGAAGATCAGAAGAAAGTTGTATTGAACAATAATGTAAGACCTTAAAATGTCAAGAAGATCCTAAAAGGCGAAGAAAGAGAGGAGTAAGGTGAATGTGCATAGAGAGAAGGTACACTCTTGTAATCTAGGCGTATATTCAAAAAAATGTGAATACTCTTGTGTCATCAAGGAAGGTTAAATCTCTTTGTATCAAATTTATTAATAAAACTTTCTCAAGTTCTTTCCCCATGGACATAGGCTAAATTAGAGCCGAACCATGTTAAATTGTGTGTTCTTCTTTTTATATCTTTTAATATTCATCTTGTTTCCTCGAGGTAATCGATCTCATGCCATACTTGAGGTCGTCGGTGGGGATCCATGTGTCTCCTAACTATTGGTATCAAAGTAAGTATGGTATCTCGGGTTATGCACGCAACAATTGATATTGGAGTATATCAATTTCGTTACAACAAATGGTACAAGAGCTGATGGTGTTTGTTTAAAACTCGAGTGCTCTAGATGAAGAAAAAGATATCAAGTCGATGGAGTTCGGCGAAGGCATCAAGATGAAGAAGACAATAAGAAAGTTCAGATTTGTTCTAAAGTAAAGATCAATGATTTTTGGAGTATATTGATCAAGGTGGAGTCGTCAAGGCTCAATGATGCTCAGATCTGAAAACGGTAGACGCATTGGGCGGACGGCAAGACGAGCTTTATGAGCTCACAGAAACATTGCATAAGGCATCCTATGGAGGCTCGCTGCGGCAGCAAGTCAAAGGAAAAACAGCGGAGGGTGATGAAGATGATCAACGGACGAGATTGATTGGAAGGTAGATCATGCAATCGTAGTCGGATTCAGACGATCAAGATATCGAACCCTATGTTTTTCAACATTCTGAATGCAATGGTGGGTGCAAAGCGAGGAGATTTCAACATCTAATGAAGGTTCTGTACATATCGGTTAAAGGAATCGACAGAGATTACGGTCAAAGTAACGAACGACTAGTTGTGACGCGGAGAGATTATTGCAGGCATTGGTGAATCTATCAGATTTGAAGATCATCAATAGCAGGGCAATAAATCTGACAAACATTAATACAGTGGTAGATAGCAACCCTGATTGATGGAAGGAAGACCATGGCAGTTTGTTGCGAGAACGCCCAGTAAGACTATTAAAGTCATGTAAAGATGGTGAGTCTCAAGGTTAAAACATCGATGGAAGGTGGACCATCACCAAGTGATCAATGGAAGATCATGATGCGAAAAGTCCTTGACAATGTTCATGTAGAGTTGGTAAGAGCATGGCAGAATTAGAGGTGGATTGTCTCAAAACCGGCAGAGCCCAATGGCCGGGAAGACGTCACAAAGCGAAATTTACTAGTGACGGTGGTAATGCAATGCAAGCTAAAAGAAAGAAACTAAGTCAAAAAGTTTCAATGAAAAGTTTGAAGGGAGCTAACTTCCAGGTGGAGCTTCAAGAAAAATTGTAACGGGTCTAAGCTCTGTAGGACGACTAAACAAAGGGTGCATTCGGGTAAGGCCCGAATGGCCCAAGGCATGGCGGTGAATGCGCCAAAGACCCCGGGGAGAGGGGACAAGGTTAATGGCTTTACGATATAGTTACAACCAAGGAAAGATTAAGATAGTAATCCAAAATCTCAAGTTATTTTGCTAAATGATTGAAAAGTAAGTCAAGGTGAAAATTGTTAGAACTTTGCCTTATTTTTCAAGAGGAGATGAAGGTCCAAGAAAATTCAATTGAGTTGAAAAAGATGATGGCTTGAAGCAAAAGAAGCAAATCAAGGTGAAGCACTTTTCTTTTCAGACGAATGCGAGTTTCCTTTTCAGGAGGAGTATGAATAAGATTCAATTCCTATTCAATGAAGATTTGTTTCTAAAGGTTAAACAGTCTAGAATCCTTCTAGATCAAGGAGATCAACTCCTAATAGGATTGATCAAGATTCTTAAGGCATCCAATTACCAAGATCATCTCATAGTCCAAGTAGGAGTTGTATTGTAAAATTCTACAAATAAAAGTTGTAACCTAGCATTGTAAATTGGAACAGAAAAGTAGAAGAAGTTGTGATGAACATTAAGGCCCTAAAAAGCCAAGAAGGTCCTAAAAAGTCAAGAAAGAGAGGAGTAAGGTGAAGATGCATAGAGAGAAGGTAAACTCTTATAATCTAGATATAGACTCAAGAGAAAGGTGAATACTCTTGTGTCATCCAGAGAAATATTAGATGTTTTTGTATCAAGTTTATAAATAAAACTCTCTCAAGTTCTCTCCTCATGGACGTGAGCTAAGTTTGGATCGAACCACGTTAAATTGTGTGTTTTTCTTTTTATATCTTTTAATATTCATCTTGTGTGCTCGAGGTAATCGGTCTTATGGCGTGCTTAAGGTCGTCGGTGGATATCTCTGTATCATATCTCTGTATCTCCTAACCATTGGTATCTTGGTAAGTATGGTATCCCGAGTTATACACGCAACAATTGGTATCCGAGTATAGCAATTTTGTCACAACACGATGGGACCTGGTGGAGCCCACCACATCTAACGGCTCACCCCGCGCGTGGTGAGCGCGGTAAGCCTCCTGCGGTGAGGGAAAAAAAACTCGTTCCATGCGTGCATGTTCTATTTTCTAGCTAACTAGCGAGGCAACACCATTAGTACTGTATAGGCTATCTGTAAGCTAATTATGGTGCAATCTTATATTTGTTTTCCTTCGCCTGTGTGTATATACTCCAACACGTAAAACCACCAGGGGAAGGTATATGGGTATTTCTTTTTCTATTTTCTTTTTTTTTAAATAAAAATTATAATCAGATCTTGAGCTTGAGACCTCTTATTTCTTAACCAACTCTTTTTACAACCGAATCAAACCCTATTTTCCATGTGTAAAGTATAGAATAAACAAAATTCACAGATGATAGAGGAAAAACAAGTCACAATCTTCCTCAATTTAAAAATTGCATCTTAATATCTATCACAATTTTATGATGCTTGATACACATATATAGATACATAAATGGTTTTATATGTATGCATATATTACATACAAGTGCATGTTGTGTGCTCCTGCACTGTCTGCGAAACTTTCAAGTAGTAAATTGTTATCACAAGTTTGATTGACAGAAATATTTCTATTATTGATTTGAATATTTATTTTAAAAAATTAAGTCGCAGTCAGACTTGAACTTAAGACTCTCCACAAATCTTTTTTTTTTTTCTGAGTGAGCCAACGCATTATTGATTTGAATATAGAAAAAGAAAATAAAATAGAGTATAAGTATAAATGTTTTGTATTATACACCGGACCGGCCACAGACACATCTCCATCTCCCACTTTTACAAGCAGCATGCCAAGAAACAACACAATGAGAACATGGCCAAAGCCAATTGAATAACGGAGAGGTGTTCTAACAGATGATTATTAATATAAAGGGCATTAGTATTTAAGTTAAGCAAAGTACAAGTGCTTTGGAAATCTCATCTCTCTTAAACAAAACAATAATATTAATTATTATTATAATAATATTGAATGAATCGAAGTCCGAAAAAACAGAAGAAGCAAGTAGCAATGCTGCACAATCCCAGCTAATTTCAAACAGGGGCGCTGACCAACATGAGATTAATTAGGCCATAAACTAAAAAAACTATAGGTTTATTTAATTGGATCGTTAGGACCTTAATTCTTGATTTTTTACATTATTTTCCAGGTATGTTAAGCGTGGCCACAATTCTATCCACACGTTCTTCTTTTCTTCTCTTTACTACAAGCACGTCCCATCTGCATCTCATTTAAAAGTTCAATTATTTTAATAATTATTATGTCTTTTTTTATACAACTTTATCCTAGTTAGATAAGCATGTTATGTAGAGGTAGAGGTAGGATTACTCAAGCTATGAGTTTCTTATCTGAAATTATTGATTCTTTTCTCATAAATTTCAACAACTAACCGTAAATGCATCCTTGGGGTTCCTCATGATATTTAGATAGTATATATATTTATAAAGAAAATGTTGATTTAAAATCGAGTGCACTTCATCCTTGTTATGTTTTCAGTAGATTATATAGCCTATAGGATGATTTGCTTTGTTTGAGGTGCCCTTTTTTGTAAATCATTTCTTTTTATCATTAAAAATACATGATGATTTTACCTGAAAACATTGTGATAGTAGAATAGATCCCCTGATAATTACACGAGCATTGAGGACTTATTGGGGAAACTTTACAAAAGATAAATCAAGCGCTTTGCCCAAGACTGTTGCTGGTACTTAGCTGGGTAACTGAAAATTTACATTATTTTATAACTCTTTGTGTAAATGCGGTCTTAGTAAAACCCATATCTTTCTTGATGAACAAATGAGGGACTTGACTGAACCATCGATAATTCTAATGGTCGAAATTCATCACTAATTGGACATAAAGGATTGATCAGTCTACCCAGGGTATCCATAGTTTACCCGAATCTTTATATCATTTGTAGACATTTTGTAGTTTGCAGATTAATTTATCAGAATGCTCGATGGACACTCTATCAACATATCACGATGTCAGATTGAGATGAAATCATTGAGATGAAATTACCTTTATCAATTATAATAGATAATTAGTTAAATCAGTGATGATATATAAAATTGGTAATCAATTGTGGAACTTACCTAATTAATGTATATACTTCAGATAATAGTTAGCTAATTTAATGATTAATTATAAAATCAATAGCCGTGGCCGCCGGTCTCAGGACAAAGGAGAGAGGGACAGTGAGTGAATTGAGAGAGAGAGAGAGAGACAGTGAGAGTGAATGAAATAGAGAGAGGGGGGGCTCTGTGGGGGATGGATTCGGCCAACAAAGGAGAAGCGAGAGGGAGAGTGAAATTGAGAGAGAGTGTGTGTAAAAGTGAGTGAAATTAAGAGGGAGTGAGAGTGTAAGAGAGAGTTGAGAGGGCTCTGTAGGGATGCTACTGGCCAACAAGATTATGAAACTGATAATTATAGAATTGAGAAAAAATATTGAAATTGAATAGATTAAAAATAACTGGTCAATAATTGAATAATTCATTAAATAATCATGATATCAGAATCTCTGGTTGAATTGAATATACTGAGTAAATACTATATGATGTGATAAATGCATAAAAGAGATCGAAAGTCTCTGATTGGTCTCGGAAATCATATCTTCAACTTGATGTTGATATTAGTTGATGAATTCATCATCAATATGAAGTCGAACTGAAACGAGACAATGTTAACAATAATATCTCTTAGTCTAATCAAATATAACTTATCTTATGGTCAGGAATGAGTATTTAATTAGAATATCTAAGGTAAAAGTGAATAATATTAACATAAAGTGTTGTTATAATTGATGATATGATCAAAATTTGTAAAATATGTACATATGAATGAACTAGACCCTAATTTAGTTAAGTACAAAGAATAATTAGAATTTGACAATAGACTTCATTACAAATTAGTAGGCCACTACTAATTGTTATATGATAATTGTGTATACATAAATGGATGGTTAAATTGGGTGTTTGAAGTGAACTATTATAAATATCAAGCATGTTGAAATTTCGAATAAGGATTTGCAATTCGTCAAATAATTAAATATCGAATGTATAAAATAAGAATTTTATTTAACTACACGACTTAATAGTATGAGCTAAAAATATATGTGCTAGAAGTGTAAACAACTGTTGGATGAATCCTTGAATGGTTGATATTTTGAGATATCATCTGTGTATAATGGTTGTTGCTTATGGATGTTGCTTAAATAAGACAAATTGGTATGTGTGTATGTGATAATTGGTTAATTAAGATATCACGATTAGTGTAATAATTCATATTTGCAGACTATTATCGATTATACTTAATTAGAGATATACAAGTAACATGCAAAAAGATTGGATACTAATAACATGAATGAGAACTAGACCAATATAAATGAGGTAAGTAGATCATTATAGTGTTAACTTATAACTTATATATGCATTCATATATAGTTAAACGCATGCATTTCTTTGAAAACAGAATTGATAAGCCGATAATTAAACTATAATAATTGATCGATATTTCGTATTGTTAATAAATTGGTTGTTATATCTATATGTTGCTCAGATTATACGTGAGACTCATCAACTCATTTTCTACCTCAATGCTATCCATATTGTCAATTTCCCCAAATACCCATGACCCACAATCATATCATCAATATCACTAACTGTTGTGTTAAACCCTCTTAACATTTAAGGCTATATAACCTCAAACTTTTCCTTTTCTAGGATATGAAGAAACTATATCAATTTTCTTAATATCCAAAATTGAAATATATTTATACAAGGATTTCTATAAAAGCATTCCAAGAATGCATAATTCTTTCAACATAACATATCCCTTACATTCTTTTATCCGAGTTTCAATTATTCCACAACCATATCCTTAATAAGGTTCTTATCTTCTGATTTAATCTTGAATTGCATGATATTTTAATTAATTTTTACTCTACCGTCTTATACCACTGGCAACTCATACTGCAAGCCCGCACTCCTAGCAGAACACATCTGAATCAAGACATATGATTATTTATTTATTCGAACGTAAGAAAATAATTAATATCATGTATCTCAAGATCAATCATACATGTCAGAACTTACTACCCCCTTAAAACTACCTACGTTCAATCACACAATCACACAAACAAATGCACACACACAATATATATATATTGGAGGAAGAGGCCTGGAGAGAGTAAGTAGGAATAGGAAGATGATGTTATTATTTTATATATTACAGAAAGGGACCCGGCGGGAGTTGGTAAGAGGGGAAAGACGGTGTTATATATATATATATATATATATATATATATATATAGAGAGAGAGAGAGAGAGAGAGAGAGAGAAGAAGGGCCCAGACAGGGCCGTAAGAAGGGGGAAGATGGAAAATCTAACATTTTAGTTGTGACTTGTATACAAATATTAATAATATATGATATGCATCTAACTAAATTTGATATGTGAGTATTGTGAAGTATGATCTGATTGTATGTATACAAGTATGTTCTGTGATATATGTATTATCTAGAGGGATAAACTATATTTATAATTTTGTTATTATGATTGGTGCATCACAATGTGTGGTATATCAGATACGTGTGTGATATGTGTTGTGTATGCATAAGATGAATTCGGTAATAAGCTATAAGTAACTGATAAAATTATTTTATATGACTTATAAATCCTGTACTATGCAGAATAAAAATTCAAGAAAGTTAAAGAGTAGTACTGATTGAAAGAGTCAGACATCCCCGAAGACTATGGAGACATTGGTTTAATTTTTATTTATGGGATGCTATTGATTCCCTATTTCTCTTATTCATCCAGTCTTGCCTTTATAACTTGGAGAATATCATGCTTCTTATTGAATTTTTATACCATTCTTTTATTTTCTTCTGACTTTACTCACTAAGCCGTCGAGCTCACCCCCGCTCAATTTTTTGTTCTTCGGTCACAACAAGGTGAAGCCCAGCTTAAGTTATGGGCATTTTGTTGAGAATTTCGCTAACAATAAAAGTATTGGGGATATAATTATTTTTTATTACTTTAAAGTTTCTTCTTGTATTTGTTCATAAACCTATTTCATAAGTGTACCTGTACCTGTAGCATTTATTAGATATGCGAGATGGATTTATATGGATATGAGTTAGATTGTAATGATTATGATGAGTTGGGATTATAGATAGTTCTGCATTATATTGTAGAGCCGAGAGGGGTACTCTTGGTAGCCAATATTGTTTTCGCGATGAATTTGATAAGTAGGCTGGTGGCCGAAATTATATATGTATGTATTTTGCATATTAGAGCAGAGCAGTATATACAAAGGAGATGATGCTGAAATTTTCAAGAAATTAGATATAATTATAATAATCTGTTGAAAATAAGAATATGTTAATTGAGGACATTAGAAACTGAGACCGTTACAGGACTAAGGTCTGAAATAAAAAAAGTGTCTCATTATTGGTCCAAAGTTGCCAACCTTAGATAAAGAAGAAAAAGCTCAAAAAAAAAATTAGTCCGGGGTTGCCAACCCTAGACAAAAAAATGGCAAGCGCTTGTCACCAGAGCCTGCCACGCTGGCAGGACGAAACGACCAGCATCAACATGATGCCTATGTGGCTTGTCAGAAGTTGATTTTTGAAAATAAAACTGGGGGAGATTGCTTTTTAGAATTATGTGTCTGTGTCCATGTATGTATTTGTGTGTGTATAGATAGACTTGTGTCATTCTGAAAGGATTCGCGGACGAATCCTTCCCACTCAAAGACAATCCCATGACACCCGAATGCAAGATCCACTTCATTGACATTGATTTACATTATTTCAAGTGAATAAAAATCAATAATCAAGTATTTTGAATACTTTTTTCCCATTAATCAAGAAGACACAAAATGGACGGCCGAAATAGTGAGTTGGTTAGTTTAACGATGTAGAATATTTGAAATCCAACAAAAATTGGTACGCGAGGGTTTTTAAGTATTTAGATTATGATGAAATGGTCAGATCGAGAATTTGTATGTCTAAAGAAGTAGATCTAAATAATATGCTATTTTCAGCCGTTTATTTTATGCCAACTTGATGGATGGGCAAAAAGTATTTAAAATACATGATTTTTTAATTTTACTTATTTGAAATATAGATCAACTTCAACATAATGAATCTTGCATTCGGATATCGTAGTGTTGTATTTGTATGGAAAGGATTTGGCCTCGAATCCTTCCGGAATGACCAAGTCTATCTCTTTCTCTTTCTCTCTTTATAATATATGTGTGTGCGCGCGCGGGTGCATGCGACGCGCTATCTGCTGAAAAACAAAAAAAACAAATAAAAAACTATAAGCAAAATCAATTAATATTAAATCCATAACCATAAGTTATTATCAGGTCGTCTTCCTCTCTTCATTACATAGTAATTTGCAGCTGTTGGGTAAATTGTGCTATTTCTTAGAAACATGCAAAATCAATTTTATTGATAAAAAATTTAAACTTCCTAGCATGCTACTACAGAATTAAAAATAATATATATAATAATCTAGTCTGGAGAATGCAGTTGCGTAGTAAATGCCCTAAAAGTTCAAAAGCACATCTCTTTGTCCAGACATTAAATTCAATTTTATCCAGTAGCGGTAAATGAATCTCTCAGAATCACGAGCACTCGGCTTAGGACAGTAGGCGAAGCCTCTTACTTAGATAGAGAATTATTGCTCAGAAAATAGAATAAACTTGAAGAAATATGCCAGTGGGAGAGAAAAATATCGATGTTAATCTCAGTTTTTGGTGATCCAAGAATGAACATACTTTTTTTATAGGCATAGAGCTCTATCCATTATAGACAGTTCCCGTACAAATCAAATGCACATTCGGATTTGTTGTAATTAATTTATAACAACTCCGAACGTTCACAAATCCGCTTTTATCGGGTCAAAAAATGTTATAAATCAAATAAGTAATTGTGAAGTACTTCATAGAGAGTGAGACTAAGCTCAGGGTTACTCCGAGTCCATATACTTGGGGATGACTTTGAGTCCAAGTGTTCGGGGTCGCTCCAAGATCAAGTGCTCGGGGACTCTCCGAGATCACCCTGAGTCCAAGTAACTTGGCAACAAAATGCACATGCAGATGCGCTGATATCTCTTACTGCTTCACTAGTTCTTCCAGTTGGAACAACAGAGAAAGTATTTGTCCACAGTCATGACTTTATTGTCTAAAATTTGCCCTTGGAGATAATGGAACTCCAAGAGGAGACCTTCAAGTTAAAAATATTCTTGAGACTTCAATAGATACAGAACTCAAGAATTGGCGATTCTCATTCATCGATTTCGTCTTATACGGTATACTGCCAGATGATCCAAAGGAGGCAGTTGTAATCAAGAGAAAAGCGCCTTAATTCTACTACAACATGATCACGTAAAATTTGTATAATCAATTATATGACGGAATCCTACTTTGCTGCCTTTCACACAAAGAGGCACAGGAAGCCGTCAGAGAAGCTCACGATGACACGTGCGGAGATCACGATCGACTTTGAAGACTTGGCTACTACTAGCCAAAGATGGTTTCTGACGCTGTCACCTACACTAAGCAGTATCTTGCCTGTCAGATTCATGGTGACTTCCTCCATTAAGCGTTAGGTCATCTTCATCCAACACCTTCTTCTTGGCCATTTTAGATGTGGAGCATGGATGTCATCAGACCCATCACTCCTCCAACATCCAAAGGACATCGATTTATCCTAGTTATAACCAATTACTTCTCAAAATGGGCATAAACAATTCCCATCAGAGAAGTGAAGATGTCCATGTGATCAAGTTTATCAAACATCATGTCATATACCGCTTCGGCGTCTCTCGACGAATTGTTCATGACAATGGGCCTCAATTTGTCAGCCAAGTGTTCCAGAGATTCTGTTACAAATTTAGAATCTAAAGTTCGTCTTCAGTGACATACTATCCAGTCACCAACAGTCTTGCAGAAGCTTTCAACAAGACCATCAGTAAACTTCTTAAGAAGTTCATTTCAAAAAATTAACGCAATAGGGACGAGAAGCTAGACGAATGCCTTTGGGCTTACCGTACAATGGTGAGAATCCCAACAAAGGCTATGTCGTTTTCTTTGATTTACAGATATGAACTATATTTCCACTAGAGATTCAGATTTCATCTCTACGTATTACTTTAGAGACACACGAGGATAAGCATCAACTGCTCCTCCAAGAGTTAGAAGCCTTGGACGATAAATAACTCCAGGCTCAATAACAGATCGAGCTCTACCAAGCTCGAATCACCAAAGCCTTCAATAATGAAGTTAAGGAACAGATTTTCAAGAAAGGTGATCTGGTCTTAGCTATCAAGCGACTCATGGTCATGACACATAAGACCAAAGGTAAATTTCAACTTAAATGAGAAGGACCATTTGTGGTTGAGATAGTCTACTCAAATGGAGCTTATCGCCTTATAAATCCAAATGATGATACATTTATGAAGCTGATCAATGATAAATACTTAAAGAAGTATTATCCCTGATCTGGTTCAAAACTACACCTATGATCAAAACTACACCCTGATCAATCAAATGGAATAGGGTTCAGGATCCAAGATGTTTGGGAGAGCACCAAAGAAGACTTCACTCTCTTAAAAGATTGGACCATGATTGGCCGACATCGAGCTGAGCGAACATTGAAGACACTATGATGCATAATGTCAATATTGAAGAATTGACAGAGGCAAAATTATCAGTTTTAACTTATCACTCTACTTCATTGCTGAGATTGAGAATCGATCATCAGTATCCAATGGTGCATGATGTAAACATTGAAGATAGAACAAAAGAAGATGGCTTATCTAGTCTGACTTTTCCATATATGATGGTGGCATGTTTCACTCCTATTCGTTTGATCGACGCTCGATTCCACGGCAAGACTTCAGACATTCTGATAAACAGGTAGAATGAGTTTATCCGATGACTTATCAAGCCGAACTCAATGAAGAAGGCTTGTGATGCATATTTGCAAAAAAAAATTATGTTTCTACGTTCATATCATGACTAGATAATTGGTTGAGAACCAAGGTTTTAATCATGAGTGAGATAGAAGAATGAAATAGCACTCCCTAGTAAATTTCCGACGGAGTTTTACACTGACTTCTTTAATCCTCAGCAAGATTCTAGAGGTCATAAAATGTGCATTCTTTAAGTGATACAATAATCCAACACCTCCGACGGCTAAGGATAGAGGAATATATTGGCTTTTAAGTACAATATACAGTCCTCCACATCTCATCATACTGAGGAAAATAGCATGGCTAGTCCAACTCAAACGGTAGTTGGTAAAGGCAAATCAAATCCATTGATAGCTGAGGATTTGCTAAAATTCCTTAAGTTCTAATCTCGTTAACCCTACCAAAATATCTTACTAATTTCATTCCATAGAATGGTTGGACCACAAAAAGCTATATTTATTTTCCCAGCTAAATGATTACAGATTGAACCTGTCATGTTAAACATTACACCAGTTACAGTAAGACTCCAATATCCCCAGCGGATAAAATTCTCACTTGTCAATTCTCTTCAACAGAATGACGAGTCAACAAAACTTGCTCAAATCGTAAAATATACTTTGGCCAAGTTAAACACTACACCTTTGATTGACCTTATTCAAATCACAAGACAAATCACTTTTATATTAACACTACACCTCTAACAGTAATCTCCTCGATTTCCTCAATAAAGACGAGATCTATAGTTAAAACTACACCTATTTGTGCTAAGTTAACCATCACTTCTGACAGGCATCACCGTTAAGTTAACATCACATCTCTGACAATAATTTCTCTTTCTCCACAAAAAGGAGAGTTATTGGTTAAAACTATACCTCTTCTATCCTAAGTTAACCATTACCTTTGGCACGCATCACTGTTATGTTAATATCACACCTCTGACTGCAATTCCTTTCGATTTTCTCAAAGAAAACAAGAACCATGGTTAAAATTACACCTCTCTAATTTAACTTCCCCAATGGAATTATCTAACTTTTGATGCTAAATTAATCACCTCTGGAAATCAAATTCAATCGCTTTAGCTCGTTTGATTTTCAAATATAAGAAGGAAACAAAGACGAGACAAAAGCTAACTTATCACTTTTGTATTCAAATCAAAATGCCAAAAGTGATAGAAACACTCTCTTATTCAATAGATGGAGTGTTACAAAAAAAAGGGTCATTCTTGCAGGCCAAGAGACTTTATTTGTTTCTTTAGCTTGACGATGTTCTCCTGATGTTCTCCTGGCGAGTCTCTTCAGCCATCGCCATAGCCCTGTCCCGCAGCTCATCTTCATTTAGTAACATTTGGGCAGCACGTCGAGCATGAAGGGCTTCCAACCCGGAGGACCATTCTGTCAACTCTCGCTCCACTTAACTCTTGACAAATTCAAGTTCCTTCCTCCTCTTTCTCTCACGCTCTAATACCTGCTTGTTATCTTTAATCAAGGCTTGCGCCTTAGCAATGGCTTCCTGTGCAGAAGCAATAACCTTCTCTGCACCTTTCGCATTGAGTTCTGAATTTGAAGGTCAGTTGACAGAGTCTCATAGCTGACCCTGATATTATCTATATGGCTGGTCTCGTTACCTATTTCCTTCGCAACCTCTTCGCGATGTCATTGTTAGTCAGCACGGAGTTTGCCTAGCACTAGATAAGTTGTGGAGACGAAGTTGGCCAGATTCTGGAGGTCTCTTGAGTAAGACACCAATAGCTCCACTCTTGTCTAGTACACTTTAACTCGCTTGTAACCACCAATTCACTTGATGTTCTCTACATAGTTCTCGAGCAATGTCCAGATGAATTCGAATGAGCTTTTCCCATAGAGTACCAACTTGGTGTCGTACCCCAGCATATGAAAGAATTGATCGATCACGTGAGTGGTCAGACCCTCCAATATATCTACAGTTGGTTCCAGACTGGCTAGAGCACTTGAAGACCCGGTCTCCATAATGTTAGTCATGGTGCCCTCTGAAGACGGAGGTGGCATGCTCTTCTTTAACAAAAGTACTGGCGCAAGTTGGACCATAAGTTGCCTCATCTCCAAAGTCACTACAGGCACTTCAGATATTGAAGAGTCATAGCAGGGGCCTGTGTAGTAGTCACTTTAGGAGTGGACTGCGCCTCAAGAATTTCCTCCACGAGAGTGTCGACAGAATGATTTCTTACATTTTTGCTCACAATTGGTTCAGTTGTTGAAGCCGGTGCAACATCCCAGCAGTTATTACAACAATGTTAGTGACAATTCTAAGAACAAGAATGGAAAATATCAGAAATTCTTGTATCTCACCAGGTTGAGGATTTTGATGGCAAGTCCTCCTAGAAGTCTTCCGGTTGAGAGGACCGTCCTGCCACAGCTGTCGTGCTTGCAGAAGCTTCCTCAACCCTGATTCTGGGAACTTCTAAACTACTGGGCTGGGTCAATTTCCCAATCATCTCAACAATATTGGTTGAGGCCTCCTTTCAACAATAGTTGTCATCTTTGAGAAGTCATCAAATAGGACATTAAAATAATGTCTATATGATGAATAGAGAAAAGACAAGTAGAGTAGAAAGTATACATTATGCAACAGTGGTTTCAGTGGAAGGCAGTTCTTTCTCCGCTGGAAGAGCCACCTCCATCTCCTCTGCAGTCATACAAGAGTATTTGCTGGTGTCTAGCGGAGCCAATTCGTTGCCAAAATCCATGTCATCCCTCAGAAATAATCAACATTTTCTTCTTTAGGTTATGGGGATGACATTGGAGCTGGCGGGATCTCGATCACCGGAGCTTGAGCACCCACCAATCTGGTGGTTGGACTGTGCTTCAGAACTCTGATGAATGGTATCTGATACTCGGAGAGCCCAATTATGCATCCACCCCTGCTTCTTGGACCATCAGTGATGTCAAGAGTGACAGATTAAGATGGAGTGACATCTGGTTGAGATGGGATTTCAATCCCCATTCTCTCCATTTCCTTAGAAGCAACTCTCATTCTTTCCTTGACTACTGGCTCCCCCATGACAGCAGAACCTCTACTATGTCAGCTCCGATGGCGCAAAGTGGTATCCAGTTCCAACTATCCTTCTTTTTCAGTGCCCTTACCAGCTAAGAAGATGGGTTCAACGCCTCCTTTTGGCATAAGAGCTTCTTGTGAGGGAGCTTCAGCCTCAAGTCTTTTTTGCGCCCACTTTTAACTCAAACCAGTCTGAGAAGATGATGATCAAATACACTTCGCCATGACCTGATGAGTTCATCTCGCTGAGCGATCCTAGGCAGTCTCCGCACTACACTCTGATTCTTGGGCTGCTTCAGACGCGCTATCCTCCCTCTCAGCCTCCAAGTACTCATTTATCCCCTTATGTGGGTAGCCTTAGAACCTTTGTGGGCATTATATACAAACTTGATGGCCTTGATGCATGAAGTATTTATTTTGTAGTCCGGTATTGTGTTGGTGATGACGTAACACATATAGAAGTTAAAGTTGGTATAGGAATTGGGCGTCTTCTATGGGAGACTGAAGATGGCTCATATCCCTTCGGCTGAGCTAAAGTACCAAGCCCGCGCCCCTTCGAAAAGGTTCTTGTTGAAGCGAAGGCTAGAGTTTGGATTGTCAACGTAAAGCTGGTCGTATCCAAACTGCTTGGTGAGCCGACTGGGTATATACGGCTCAATTGTGCAGACATGTATATTTATTATCACATTCTCATATTTATTGTATAATAAACTCTGTTTTAAATAGTATTTTTATCAAAATGATGTGCATGCCTTTACTAATGAAGAAAGAGAGAAAATGAGCCCAATAGCCTAATTAAATTCAGAATTAAATTAAATCAAGAATTGGGGAAAATATTAAGAAAATAAGTTGAAGATCAGAGCAAAAAGGAGAAGAATTTAGAGTAAGTTTTTGCTTTATTCTTAAGGTTAGAATTATTATTAGATAGTTTTGAGAAGTTGTAACATCAATTTATTTGCTTTCTTTAGATCAGAAAAGTAAGAGAGAGAAAACGAGTGTGTAATTCACTATTGAAGTGATAATCAAACGAGATTCACCTTGTTTAATCAACTCGACTCATTCTATTTAGTATGTTAATGTTTTTTATTCATTCTTTTATTATTTTTTTCTTCGCAATGAGTAGCTAATCTCTGTCTTTCTGGGTTCACTAATCGACTTTCATGTCTATACTCTTGATCGATTTTTACGCTATCACCTGATGGAATCATATGAATGTCTAAGTCAAGCTATGCTTTGCGAGTGTTCTTGAAGGTACATGAGGATGAGTCTTTGACTTTAAAACTTATTTGAAATTTTTTTAAATTTTTTTTATTCTATACTTGCTCTTCTCGCTTGATGATTTAACATTCAATCTAGAGGAACTGTTTTTAAAATAAAATTAAATTTCCAAAAGATTTTTCTTATGCGTTTTACTTGGATACTTTGATTTAAAAGAATAAGCTTAAGCCTATGATCACTTGAGGCATTTCTTTTCAAGAGAATAATACATGTTAAGTAAAAGATTAGTGAGCTCGAATTTCGTCTCTTTATAAACAAACATACAAACTTTATTTTTCCAACAACCAATTCTCAATCATACCATATTCTTTTGTTTTCCTTAAAAAACTGACACTAAAACTTATTTTCCAAATAAAGACATCAAAAAGCTTTTTTCGCATCTCTCCCCGTGGACATGACCTGTTAGCCCTTAGCTACATGATATTTTTTTATTCGAATCAATTTTTGGCATCGTTACCGAGAAGAGACGGTAAGTTTTCATTTTAAATTTTACTTAATGGTTAATTGTTTTTCCTCTATTTTTGTATGCAGGGGCTAATATCGGAAAAATTATTGCTGTAGTATACATATAAGAAGCTTTGGGACTCTGCTCTTAAAAGCAAAGCTCAGAAGCTCTCTACTTTGTCGTGAAAACGCGGCCAAAGCCACATTTGCACAGTAAACAGAGTGAATTACTCACGCCGTTTGATTGCAGATTGCTTGAACTAAAATTTACAATCTTCCGCAATATTTATTTTTTCTACTAAACCTACTTTCTTACTGTATTAATTCAACAGTAACTTGATTAATTATAAATGCTAAAAATGGAATAGACTTCACACTAAGGCATTTGTCTAATTTTGTCTACCTTTATATTATTGTAGAATAGTGCTAGAGCAAATGTATGTGTGCATTGCATGTAGTTTAAGAAACATATTTGGGTGATATACATTACTTAAGTACTGTTTCTGCAATATACTATACACTCGCACGAAAACGATGAAGGGAATATCCTTAAACAAGATAAGGAGGAGAAGTTATTACCCTTCCTTAGCCCAAAAATTATCTCCCCACTTACTAACCTAAGCCTAACCAAAACTGAGTAGACGTTGGCCCTAGGGACGTCTTGGACTCAAAAGGAGATTGACCTAAGAAGGAAGTTGTTAGAATTTGACTCTTATTAAGTCGGTGCCCAAGGTTGAGGATTGAGAGGTAAAACCTTAAAGAATAGTGGTTTGGCATAATTAGGCCCTTTAACTTGTGGTCAGATTGATGTAATGTACCTCCCATGGACAGTCTAACCATTAGAAGTCATCTAAGTCTAAGGTTTACCCTAACTTAGGATAGATTTTTATTTTTTTTGCTTACGTGTTTGTTTGTTTTTGTTTTTGATATTTTTCGTGTGATATGGATTATAATTATAATTTTCCAATGCATATAGTGATTCATACTTCACCCCGACCTTTTCTGACTCGAATATCACCAACCCGACACTTCATAACTTTAATCAACCAATTATGCCATATTGGTTTTATCCGGATCAACGTATTCCCTAGCCTCAATACTATAAATAAGACTGGAACAATCATCATCTCCCCTCTTCACTGAGTTAGTGGGGGTACAACTCTCCTGAGTCATATGATCAACCACCTTACCAACAACGAGCATCATAAACTCCTTCTCAAGATCAACCTTAAAAGAAAAATCTGAATTAGAAAAGAGTTTAAAAGCCCTCCTTGAGTCTGAACGACAAATTCAAAACATGAAAGACTTATGAGCCCATCAAAATTTCCAAATCCAAGATCCTTACTTTATTTTTCAAGTCTCAAAATATCAAGAAGAATCTACTGACTTAGAAAAGAGTATGAAATTCATGATTCAGTCCCAAAATGATTATATTCAATCCCAAAATGAGTGTCTCCAATTTAGTAATAGGTTAGAAGTAAAAATGAGTCATTTGATTAAAATAATTATTGATAAGAATGAGAAAACTCTACCTAACATATTATTAACCATTCTTGATTCCCTAGCCATGTTGATAGAAACCAACAATTATGGTATTTTGGAAACTTTAGCCAAGATTCAATTTCACCACAATATCTTAAACTTAATCAATCCCAAAACTTGAATAAATTGGCAAGTTTTCACTTCAAAGAAATTGAATTTGATTATGAATGTGACCTCTGTAACGCCCCGATCCCGCTGGTACGGGGACATTATGGCGACGTATATACGCAGAGCAAAAATACCCTCATGTATATACGCTAAGCCTTAGTACATGGAAGAAATATAAGATTCACAATAAGTCCAACATAAATAAGTACAAGAATACCTGCAAAAGAGGTAAGTGATCACAACAGATATAAAAATAGGGATAAATAAGATAACAGAAACAAATCACAAGGATACCTATGAATTGAAAAGGGTGACAGTATCAAAAGAATCTCAGAAAATATCTGGTACAACGATATCTAAAATCTCTAACCTGGGCAGCAAATTCAGGGTCGTCAGAAAGTGACCTAATAAGTGGTAAAATGAAGGAGGCAGTAATATGTAGTATAATAATACAGTCACGATAATAATATATAATACATGTGGATACTTTATGAGAGTAATATGCATAAGCAGTAGAGAGATAACAATGTCATTTCTACACTAATATCTCAGCTTATATGGTCGGACTATGCTACCACCAATAATAGATAAATCACTGTGGGGTTTTAGAGTTACACCATTTAAGTATGCCACGCAACCATACTACTGTGTTGTGAAGATACAGTCATGATGTCTGCAAGATATACATAAAACAGAATATATGCAATGCAGAGTATACATGTACCTGAATAATAGTGTGAGTGTAACAAATATCAGAGAGTGTAACAAGATATTCATGTGACATGATAGTGGATCAAATATCAGGAATAGTAACACATATAAAGGGACAATAATATACATGTATCGAGTATGTCATGTGATTTATACAATAATAACAATCAGTACCGCCTGCTATTTTAATCAATCTCCCCTAGTGTACCATACCACTGGCAGTTCATATCAGAGCCTGCACTCCAGATGAACCCATCCGATCATGGCATATGTGTAGGCTGTCTAAAAATCACTGAAGACAAGTCATCAAAAAACAGAATCCAAACTTCAGACGCAAGGTTAATCATCGCCACCAGCACAGCACCAAGACGCGATGGTTGAAACCCGCGTCTCAACATCACTGCAAATACCAAGACGCGGAGCGTGAAAGTCGCGTCTCAGCATTATTGCAGTACCAAGACGCAGAGTTCAAAACCCGCGTCTCACGTGAAGCTTGACACAGAAATGGAAGCTCGCGTTTCTCAAGCATCACCTCAATGGCAAAATGCAAGGCCCAAAGCCCGCGTCTCAGTTATAACTACCCTCATTACTGGGTCAATTACTGCCCATGTAATGAGAGAGTTAACCTCCATTATGGAGTATTTTTAGGGGACACTTTTACCCCCTGAAGCCTCTATAAATAGCCCAGTTTGCTATGGAAGAGGGGTCGGAAAAATCTGGTCAGAAGAACTTCGGTTGTAAGCCGTAGAAAGACCAAGATCTCTAGTTAAAAGAAAGAGAGAGTTCAACTCTTCTAACAACTTGCTGCGTACAAGTTTATGTTTAGCCTACAGTCTTTTGAGATTCTTGTTGGACAGAAGCTGTGTTACTTCGTTCACCATCCAAAGAGAAGATTCTCAAGAAGTCTTGACGTTCACCCGATCAATGGAAAACAAGATTCACTTTTCACCGTCATATTAAGAACCCGGCATTAAATAAAGGAAAGATTTGAGTTTGAATATCTCCCCTCTCTTGTGAAATGATTATTGATCCGCTGTAATTTTCTTTACTATCAAATAAAGAATTTACCCCTCGATCTTCAATTTTTCCTCACCAAACAATACGGGTACCATGATCCGAACGAGAGAGTGACCAAATAACAAGCGCTCCCGACATCACTATTGTTTATACCAGGTTATTATGTCACTTGAAAACCCAATGGTCAACGAGCTCTTATCGGGTAGGTATATCCCGTGCATACCTGAGATCACAGCCTTAAACAGACCCCTGACTGCTAAGACCAGGGCCCTCCGCTAAGAGGGGAGCACGAAACGGGAAATGGGAGATCATGGAGCTATATACAATCGGTAGCCAGCACTACCATCCCCTGCAGTGGGACTAACAATGTGGATCTAATACATACACCCGATAAGATCTAATCAACCATCAAGTCTCCCCTATCCCAAAGTTATCTTTATTATATTTAAAGTACACAGCGTAGCAAGAACAAGTACAGTGCATGGTACATGTAACATGATAACAGGACATGAGCTCTGTTGATAGCATAAAACAAGATAACAGGAAACGGAAAACAAGAGATGTGGGATTCCACACATCGCATATTAATAGCTCACGCAACCAGTAACAGGAATATAAATATCAGTAACGAAAAATAATCATGTAACGAGAATACATGAATATCCATGTAGCAATAATATAAACCATGATCTATGCAACAGGAATATATAGACAATCAATACATGTAGACCGGTGAGTCTATATAACAGTGGAGTAAGAACATGAAGCAACTGTGCATTGAGTATCTAGGGAACGATGATACAAATATGAGCACTGACAGTATATAGTGAAATGGTGTATCCATGTATCAGTGAAGCGTAAAGAAGACATAAATGGTGTAATGTGTAATAGTATCGGTGTAATGGTGAGATATGATTAAAATAATAATATCGGTGCACTACTGGATATGTGTGATATGTCTACAAGTACATACAATAACAGTATTCAGCAAAACAGATATCCAAGTGCACTATTAGTGTCCCCTGTTCCGTGCCCTAGAGTATCCGTGTAACTGGAATGCATGTACTAGAAATACAAGGGTAGAGTCTCAGTGTTGTTAGTGGGTTGGTACGGTGGCTATACCACATAATCGAATATCAGATATTTTATTAATAATAATAAATACAAGATTGATTACAATAGTATTCATATTATAGATATCACAAAATTAATCTTATATCTAATTCTCTATTCTTAATTATCAATTTATTCATTAATAACTTATTAGTATCGATATTTAGACATTTCATCTATTTATAATAATTCAAAATATAAACTAAATTATGATATTGCTTATGTTTAAAGAATAATCATGTATATGCATACTAACATTGTATTAAACAATATTTATAATGCTTTACCAATAATCAAGATTTATTAAATAAAGATATCAACCAATGTCATTAAATACAATAAAATAGAATTTATAAAAGAAAAGCACTCACAAACTAGCCGTGGGAAGGTGGCTCTCTTTCCCACGATTGCAACGGTTTCAAATCATCAAATTCGGTGTCCTGATGCTCCAGATATTTTTCGAACACCAAAAGTAATAGAAATAGGTTAAATATGTAATAAATAAGGACTAAAATGCAATAAGTATTATTTCACAGGGGTTTTATGAAAAATTACTTTTATTAGTTTTGGATGCGGGTTTGGGTGGCTAACGGGTCGGGTTTTAGATCCACAACCCATACCCATAACTTAAGTGATGAGTTATTGGGTTGTTATTGGGTTTCAAAATCTACCCAATAGGACTAATGGGTTCGGGTGTGAGCCCGAACCCAATAAAGACAGCAGCAGCGGCAGTAGTCTGCTGCCGCGCTCCTCTGCGGGCCAGCCGGCCAGCTCAGCTGGCCGGCGACGAGCGAGATCCCCTGGCAGTGGTCACACAGAGAGAGGGGGAGAGAGAGAAAGAAGTGGAGAGAGAGAGGAGAAGATCAAGAAGAAGAAAAAGGAGAAGAGGAAGAGAAGAGGAGGAGGATTAAGGGGTGACACCCAGCTTAGGGGAGGCGCGGTGGCGCACCGGCCACTGGCCGCGGGTCCCCTCCAGCCTGGAACAGAGAGATGGAAAGAGGGGGAGAGAGAGACAGTGAGGAAGAACGAGGAAAGAGAGAGAAAGAGAGAGAGAGAGTTTGAGAGAGAAGAGTGAGAATTAAAGAGGGAGAGGGGGAGAGAGATTTTAAAAACAAAAGGAGAGAGAGATGGCGGTGGGAGATAGGCGGTGGAAAGAAAAGGCGGTGGAAGGCTGAAGAAGCTTGGGGAAAGGATAAAAAGAAATTAAAAAGAAATTTTATAATATTATTTAATTTGGAGCGAAATTTGACTAGTTCCGAATCGTCTCCAAAAATTCTAAAAATAGGAAATATTATGTTATGAAGTACTGTGAAATTGGATTTTAGAAATATTATCCGATTTGTAAGTTAAAAATCTTGAAAGATTTCATTAGTACTAGGCGACACCGGTTTGACCTGATTTTGGATAAATTCAGAAAACTCCTCAAAAATAGCCTAACGTAGATAATATAATTCTAAGGTACAATATGAAAGCAGATTTTCAAAATTTAACTTTATTTGTGAATGAAAAATAGTAGAGCCGATTATTGGGATCGGTCGACACCGACTGCAGAGATTTTCCAAAATAATCCAGAAAAAATTTCAGAAAATTTTGAAAATTTAAAATATTGAAAAATAATATCTGAGACTGAAATCGGCTCAATCAAACTATCAGAAAGGTCAAATTAACTTTATATATCGTATCGAGTACTGATACTGTGATACGTACATCAGGGATCAGGGGGTTACATTTCTCCTCACCTTACAAAAAAATTTCGTCCTTAAAATTTCAATCCAGATGTGAGAACAATAGTTACAGCCCCAAAGCCTCAGTATTGTGTGCCAACGATGCTTCCGTTGCACACTCTGATATCGAGAGTGAACGCAGGGTGGAGAATTGGTGTCGTGGGTTAAAGATAGAGAATTAGAATCCATAGGATGAATAGAAAGTAAGAAGAAAATCAGAATATTCTGATTAATAACTGAAATGAGAGAATAGAAAAGCATCGAGGAATGAATTTTCAATGAAATGGCATTCTTGTACTCATAGCTGGAATCCCTAACTTCAGATACAGATGAGTTCTAATCTGAATCTGGTTGTACTGTTGGTAAGAGCCCGAGCATTAATCCAGGTGGTTACCCACAATAAGTGTGAACCTAGGCTCTGATACCACTCTGTAATGTTCCGATCCCGCAGGTACGGGGACGTTATGGCGACGTATATACACAGAGCGAAAATACCCTCTCGTATATACGCTAAGCCTCAGTACAAGGAAGAAATATAAGATACACCATAAGTCCAGCATAAATAAGTACAAGAATACCTGCAAAAGAGGTCAGCGATCATAACAGATATGAAAATAGGGATAAATAAGATAACAAAAAGAAATCACAAGGATACCTATGAATTCGAAAGGGGTGATGGTCTCAAAAGGATCTCGAAAAACATCTGGTACAGCGATATCTCAGATCTCCAAACTGGGCACGCAAACCCAGGGTCGTCAGAAAGCGACCTAGTGAGTGATAAAAAGAAGGAGGCAGTAATATGTACTATAATAATACAGTCACGATAATAATATATAACACATGCGGACACTTTATGAGAGTAATATGCATAAGCAGTAGAAAGATAACAATGTCATTTCTACAGTAATATCTCAGCTTATATGGTCGGACTATGCTACCACCAATAATAGATAAATCACTGTGGGGTCTTATATTACTACAGTCAATAGAGTTACACCATTTAAGTATGCCACGCAACCATACTACTGTGTTGTGAATATACAGTCATGATGTCTGCAAGATATACATAAAACAGAATATATGCAATACAGAGTATACATGTACCTGAATAGTGTGAGTGTAACAAATATTAGAAAGTGTAACAAGATATACAGGTGACATGATAGTGGATCGACTATCAGGATTAGTAACACATATAAAGGGACAATAATATACATGTATCGAGCATGTCATGTGATTTATACAATAATAACAATCAGTACCGCCTGGTATTTTAATCAATCTCCCTCAGTGTCCCATACCACTGGCAGTTCATACCAGAGCCCGCACTCCAGACGAACCCATCCGAACATGGCATACGGGTATCATGATCCGAACGAGAGAGTGACCAAATAACAAGCGTTCCCGACATCACTATTATTTATACTAGTTATTATGTCACTTGGAAACCCAATGGTCAAGGAGTTCTTATCGGGTAGGTATATCCCATGCTTACCCAGGATCACGGCCTTAAACAGACCCCTGGCTGCGAGACCAGGGCCCTCCGCTAAAAGGGGAGTACGAAACGAGAAACGGGAGTTCATGGATCTATATACAATCAGTAGCCAGCACTACCATCCCCTGCAGTGGGACTAACAACGTGGATCCAATACATCCACCCGATAAGATCTAATCAACCGTCAAGTCCCCCCATCCCCAAGTTATCTTTATTATATTTAAAGTACACAGCGTAGTAAGAACAAGTACAGTGCATGGTACATGTAATATGATAACAGGACATGAACTCTGTTGATAGCATAAAATAAGATGACGGCAAACGGGAAACAAGAGATGTGGGATTCCACACATCGCATATCAACAGCTCACGTATCTAATAACAGGAATATCAATATCAGTAACGAGAAATAATCATGTAACAGGAATACATGAATATCCATGTAGCAATAATATAAATCATGGTCTATGTAACAGGAATACATAAACAACCAATACATGTAGACCAGTGAGTTTATATAACAGTGGAGTAAGAACATGAAGTAACTGTGCATCGAGTATCAAGGGAACGATGATATAAATATGTGCACTGACAGTATATAGTGAAATGGTATATCCATGTATCAGTGAAGTGTGAAGAAGACATAAATGGTGTAATGTGTAATAGTATCTGTGTAATGGTAAGATATGATTAAAATAATAATATCGGTGCACTACTGGATATGTGTGATATGTCTACAAGTACATACAATAACAGTATTCAGTAAAACAGATATCCACGTGCACTATTAGCGTCCTCTGTCTCGTTTCCTAGAGTATCCGTGTAACTGGAATGCATATACTAGAAATACAAGGGTAGCGTCTCAGTGTTGTCAGTAGGTTGGTACGGTAGCTATACCACATAATCGAATATCAGATATTTTATTTATAATAATAATTAAAAGATTGATTGCAATTGTATTCATATGATAAATATCACAAAATTATTCTTATCTCTAATTCTCTATTCTTAATTATCAATTTATTCACTAATAACTTATTAGTCTTGATATTTAGACATTTCATCTATTTATAATAATTCAAAATATAAAATAAATTATGATATTGCTTATGTTTAAAGAACAATCATGTATATGCATACTTACATTGTATTAAACAACATTTATAATGCTTTACCGATAATCAAGATTTATTAAATAAAGATATCAACCAATGTCATTAAATACAATAAAATAGAATTTATAACAGAAAAGCACTCACATCTAGCCGTGCGAAGGTAGCTCTCTTTCTCACGATCGCAACTGTTCTAAAATCGTCCAATTTGGAGTCCGGATGCTTCAGATATTTCCCGAACACTAAAAGTAATAGAAATGGGTTAAATATATGATAAATAAGGACTAAAATTCAATAAGTATTATTTCACAGGGGGTTTTACAAAAAATTACCTTTATTAGTTTTAGATGTGGGTTTGGGTAGCTAACGGGTCAGGTTTAGATCCACAACCCATACCCATAACTTAAGTGATGTGTTATTGGGTTTCAAAATCTACCCAATAGGATTAATGGGTTCGGGTGTGAGCCCGAACCCAATAAAGACAGCAGCAGCCGCAGCAGTCTGCTGTCGCGCTCTTCTGCTGGCCGGCGACGAGCGAGACCCGCCGACAGTGGTCACACAGAGAGAGAGGGAGAGAGAGAGAGAGAAGAAGTGGAGAGAGAGAGTAGAAGATCAAGAAGAAGAAAAAGAGAAGAGGTGGAAGAAGAGGAGGAGGATTAGGGGGTGGCGCCCAACTTGAGGGAGGCGCGGTGGCGCGCCGGCCACCGGCCGCGGGTCCCCAAGCCTGGAACAAAGAGATGGAAAGAGGGAGAGGGAGAGGGGGGAGAGAGAGAAAGTGAGAGAGAGGAATAACGAGGGGAGAGAGAGAGATAAAGAAAGAGAGAGAGTTTGAGAGAGGAGAGAGTTAGATAGGGAGAGGGAGAGAGAGAGGTTTTACAGATGGCGGTGGGAGATAGGCGGTGGAAAGAAAAGGCAGTGGAAGGCTGAAGAAGCTTGGGGAAAGGGGAAAAAAGAAATTTTATAATATTATTTAATTTGGGACGAAATTTGACTAGTTCCGAATCGTCTCCAAAAATTCTAAAAATAGAAAATATTATGTTATGAAGTAATATGAAATTGGATTCTAGAAATATTATCTGATTTGCAAGTTAAAAATCTTGGACGATTTCACCGGTACTGGGCGACACCGGTTTGGCCTGATTTTGGATAAATTCAGAAAACTCTCCAAAAATAGCCTAACATAGATAATATGATTCTAAAGCACAAGGTAAAGAAGATCCCAAATTTTAACTCCATTTGTGAATGAAAAATAGTAGAGTCGATTATTGGGATCGGTCGACACCGACTACGGAGATTTTCAAAATAATCCAGAAAAATTTCATAAAATTCTGAAAAATTTAAAATATTAGAAAATAATATCTGAGACTGAAATCGGCTCAATCAGACTATCAGGAAGATCAAATCAACTTTATACGTCGTATCGAGTACTGATACTGTGATACGTACATAAGGGATCAGGGGGTTACAACCTCGATCCCCAATTTTGTGATTCAATTTTAATTTTTGAATCTATATTGACTCTAATATTCTTACCTGATTTAGAGCCAATTACCAAGCCAACATTGATTCGTGTACCTATAGAGCTTGAAATTGAACATTTGGATAATCACATTCCATTGATGGAAAAAGAATGTGAATTTCAATTTTTTGATTTGAACCTAACTTTTGAATCAAATCTGACTCTTTAATCTAAACTTGATTTAAGTCATATTCCCGAGTCAGTATTAGTTCCCATTCCTTTTATTCTGAAGGCCAAATCATTCATTTCATTGAATCACATTCCTTTGTTGGATCAAGGCATAGAGCATAATGACTCCAAGATGATATTCTAAGATTGATCATATAACCGGAATAATTTTAATGTTAGACTCTTGTATGACCTTATTCAATTTGGGGATAAAAAATATGTAATTAGAAAAGAGGTCATAAAAGATTGGTTCTTTAAAAATTCACATTACTTTGATTGGGCAGCAACGCTTGGTCCAATTCGACCACCACCAAAATCACCACCTTGAGGTAACATTTTTTCTTCTTTCTCTTCTTTTTCATGCACATATACATTCATTTATATATTGAGGACAATGCATGGATATGTGTGGGACAGGATTCTAACATAACATAGGTTTCTTTTAATATATATATAAAAAATATTTTTTCTTTAAAACTTTTTGAAAGGATAAACAATATTGTGACATATTTTATAAGAAATTAAGTTAATTTTAAGGAATAAGAGAATCATAACTAGAATTTCTTATACTTGGTCAAATAAAATTATTTGTCTGATTTCTAAGGTAAGAAAAAAATTGAAAAAATAATTTAGTCTTGATTTTTACCTTGATGATATATGCATACTTTATACACTTACACATTTAGGGTTCAAAAATAAAGATTTTATCCCTTTTAAAGTAAAAAAAAGAAAAAAGAAAAATATATATATTAAAAATCCTCTGATTAAGCTGAGTATTTTGTGCCTCATAAAGCATAAGTATTCACGCCTAAAAGCAGTCCATATTACAAATAAAAACACTTAGTTTGTGGCCTAATTTGCTCGAGTCCTTAAAGTCCTTTGGGTGTTTTCTCACTCGGTGAACTAAGACCGTCCAGTTTGGGAGTCACCGAATAAAAGCTCATTACATGGGCAAATTAAAAAGCCTAATAGAACTAAGGGATATTATTGTTAAAGTATAAAAAAATAAGGCATAAGCGTTAGAGCTGAAGAATCCTTAGTCAAAAATTCATGGTCACAAAGGTGCATATGACTTAGGATAAAATAATAGATTAGATGAGAAATACAATTTTAATCTTTATCTTGATTGATGAAAAGTTTTTGAATAGAGACTAAGTTTAGGAATGAATAGTTTTGTATATCTATGACTTATAAATTACTTGAATTTTTGAAAAAATTCTTCAAATATTCCCTCTCTTTCAAAATATGTTTTCAAAATGCTAAAACTTTATTTTTCTTTCTTTATGGATTTTGTGAGTATAATTCACTGAAAACCCTAATGAGACAAAACCCGTCCTCTAGGGGTAACTTAGAAGTTTAATGGCTTATTGCATGTGCTAAGCACAACCGTGATTCCTAGAAAGTGAGTTAGATTGGGTTATTTCTATTTTACTTTTTATTTGTTTTGCTCGAGGATGAGCACAAGATAGGTGTGAGGGTAGACTCATTGCAAATGGATGTTTTGAGGCTATAATATTTCATCTGAAAGTGCAGTTCTCTCAATATTTCATGCTTAATAACAATATAATCCTAAATAAATTATCCTAATACAATTTGATATTGGGCATGATAATTACCTTTTTGCCATCTGATAGAAGACAAAATATCCAAAACGGATGTAGCAGCCAACAAAAGATGCTGGTGGACAAGGTGGTGAATCCATCTGGACCTGCGAAATCCAAGAAATGATCCCATAAGATGCGTCGTGAATTTCAGAAAAGCACCAGGCGAGCCAATAGTTCATCCCACTCTGAATAATTCTTCTGATGAAGAACATATAGGAGTGGTTCCAACTCGAGCACTCCAGTCTATGCACGAAAGGCACGAAGCCTTCTGATGCCTGCCTGTCATTAGGGACAGACAATGCACAACATATCATGCCACTAGGTAGGTGTATGGCAGTTCAACCTTAGGGTTAGGCATCTTCAACTGGGATGCGCCATTCTGATCCACGAGTGCATTGTCCTCTTCATTCACGAGAGTCTTCACATGGCAGAAGCTCTTCGTTAGCACTCACAACCCGTTTGAATGCAGCCCACCATTGCTGGGAGCAGGGAAAGAGATCGACCAAATGCGAACAAAACAGTTGGGTACACCATATCGACGAGGATAACTTCATGCGGGAGTATCAACACAACACATCGCTTAATCCATATCATCAAAAATCCAACCAGCAGAGCTTTATCGGAGATTGGGATCTTAGCTTGGTGATGGAAACTTTCAAATATCATGTCAGGTATGAAAGTGTGCTCGTTGGACTCTGTGGTGCATGAGCTTGCAGACGCATCAATCCTCTCCTCAATCTCTGCATCAGTGCTTGAAGCTAAGCGAGACACCGAGCCGGTTTTGTCACTCAGGCCCTGAAAAAGATAGCTCACCTAAGCCATCTGCTTGGTTCCTTCAGATCTCAACCCGATCGTTTGGGCGCAAATGTGAAAGTGGCACAACACTTTATAGTATGTCTCATGTGCAAGAGGAGCATCCTTATTCATTAGATGCAACTCCTCTGTGGTTGAAACATTCTTTATATGGAAGATCCCCCATCATTAGCCCTGAAACTTCATACATCTCATGCAGGGCAAATCCCATCTCTCCGACTAGGGTGAAGAATGTACAAGTCTTTAGATTAAAACACTCTAGTATGGTGAAGAAGCGATGGTTGCTCTATGAAATCCCGTACTGGACAATCATGACTGGTATATAAAGTTCGGACTGCACCAATGGCTCCTTCAGCTCGTCGAGAACAAAGCCTATCATTCTTGACCACCAGCTTTTCCTGGAGGAATGAGTTCATCCCAGTGCACGGAACTTACTCTTGGGGAAGTCACCTTTCATAACCTTAAACTGATTGATAAAAGTGGCGACTGCTGAGAAGTCTTGCCTGTCAGTATCCAAGGTCCTCATCATCATCTCAACGTCATGTACGTCATTTAGAAACTGGTTAAGAAGGTCCCACCTCGAGCTCTATATCTGGTGGCTACTGCGTATTTGTATATAAACTATCGGGTGGTTTGACGCGCCTGATAAATGTGCAAATTGTCGCCTCCTTAATAGTTGCCTAATGGAAGTGCACATCCTTTGGAGTATCGAGACCCTCCGGCTGCTGAGAAGTCTTGCCTGTCAATATCCAAGGTCCTCATCATCATCTCAACGTCATGTACGTCATTTAGAAACTGGTTAAGAAGGTCCCGCCTCGAGCTCTATATCTGGTGGCTACTGCGTGTTTGTATATAAACTATCGGGTGGTTTGACGCACCTGATAAATGTGCAAATCGTCGCCTCCTTAATAGTTGCCTAATGGAAGTGTACATCCTTTGGAGTTTCGAGACCCTCCGAGTCTCCTTCATCAAAATCTCATTCACCATGTTCCCCCCACCGATCAATCCATCAACATGTATCATTAATTTTAATAAAATCATATCAGCATATTACAAATTTAACTTTTTATGAGAATTGTGTTAAGATATTACTAACTCCCTCTCACATATACGTGGGTGTGAGAGAGAGAGGAAAAGAAGACAGTAAAAAAAGACAGAGAGAGACAATAATAAAGTAAAAATGAAGCAGTGAAACCCAGGACAAAAAGTTAATTTTGAGATTGTCAACCCCGAACAAAGAAACTCGAGTCTCAGTCAAGAAATTTTCTGGGCCTCAGTGAAGGAATTGAGTCTCAATGAAGAAATTTGGCCAAGTCAACTTGGTCTGAGATTAGCAATCTCGGACCACATTTAAAGCAAATAGAGCTTCTATGCTTGGCCTGGGGTTGCCAACTCCGGACCAAGAGTAAAGCTTAAAACAGAGCTTAATTCTTGGCTCGAATTGTCAATCTCGGATCAAGAAAAACATGCTAAAAAAAATTAAACAATTGGTCCAAGGTTGCCAACTCCAGAATAAAAAATGCCAACCGTCCGCGAACGGAGCACACCACACTGGCGGGGCGAAATGACTCAACACCAACGTGGCCTGTAATAGGTCGGTTTTTGAAAATAAACTTAAAAATATATTACTTTTTGAATTAAATTTTATAAATATATTTATTCAAAAAAATCACCCGTGAATATATAAAGTGAATTAAGAAAGAAGAGGAGTAAATACAAGTCTCACGGTAGTGATATACTCCCTCCGACTTGGAATAGTAGTGTATTTTGATCAAATTTTGTTTCAAATTGGTAGTCAATTTTAAAATCTCAATACTACTTTTACAATTCCCAATACTACTTTTATTATTTTCAATATACTTTTACATTTCTCAATACTATTTTTATTATTTCTAATATATTTTTATCATTCTCAATACTATTTTTACTATTCAAATTTTAACTCCATGTAAACTCTTAATTAATTCTCACGTCCGGCAAAAATCCGGAAGGAGTATATATTAAAGACCCCATTAGCAAATGGGCCCAAAACTTGAGCAATATTTTAGTGTTGCATGATGTGATGCCCTCTTATTTCTGTGCTATTTAAAGGTCTTTCTGTCTCTCTCTCTCTTTAAGCCATATAACCTATTATTTCTCTTGGGCAGAGAAATCTATCTGCTGATCTTTGCGACTGTTCATATCTTTAATTTCTTCATCTAAAAACTAGGGTTTTCGTTTCCTTTAAGTTATTCTACACTTTTTTTTGCTGTTTTGTTTTTACCTGTCTTTCAAGATCTCTACTTTGCTCCATCAGCTAGCTTATATGTTGAACATTGGCTCCCTCTCTCTTGTGCTAGTAGCAAATATCCAGGAGCAGAAAATCTTTCTTGAATAAAAGTTTATAGGGTTTATGGCTGCCGGTTACGAGCAAGGTTTGGATTCAGAGAGAAGTGAATCTTATTGTTTTCTTATTTTTCCTCTAATTTTTATATATATTGTCTTGATTGTACATGTTTTGTAATTAACTAGCGCTCTGTGATTTGCATGGGAGATGGCAAGAGAGCTTCCTTCAGTCCACTCATGGGTGGCTGTAGGGTTGAATTAGCTGCCGACTCATTCATCCAAATGCCAAGTGATTAATTTTAAGTAGATGATGATGATGAAGAGGAAAGAGCTTGATCCTAGTGCTTGGTAACTGAGTGAATGATGCGGGAGATAAGTTAGATCCTATGCTGTCTTTGCTTGGACTGAAGGGAGCTCCCTTCTCTCTTGGTTGCCCATGCTATCTAATCGACTACTATTTTCTTTAATTCCAAAATTTTCCTTTTCCTTTCCCTCAAATTTCCCGCTTTTCTGTTTTTGTCTCTCTTTTCCCCTTAATCAATTTGCTTTCAGAATTATTGTATATGTGACTCGTCTTAACTGATTGAGTTTCAGATCAACTTATTTTGATGCTATTTTCATGCGTATTCTGGCTTATACTCTTTGTTTGCTTGCTTGGTAACCATATTTCTATGATGCTCCAAGTTAGGGTGCATGGGAGATTTGATTTGTTACAAACCAAACCTTATCCGTGAAAATATACAGGTATGTGCATGCGCTTCTCTCCTCTCTCTCTCTCTCTCTCTCTCTCTCACTCACTCTCGCGTGCCGGTCCGGTGTCTTTGTTAAGTTTATGCAATACTTTTTTAAAGTTGCGAGTAGATTTTTGGAGCAAAATCCTTCAGATCTGATTGAGATTTATGCTGATTCATGAATATTACCTCACTTATACCAAGCAAACTGTGTTCTTTCTTCTTGTGCCTTGAAAGCTTATATATTTCATGTGTGTGTATATGAAAACTCTTGTTGGAAATTTGTTCTTTGCTTTTCTGTTTGAAGCTTGTGATCAATGCATGTTCAGGGGCAACAGAAGGATCTGAACAATTTAGGGTTTATTGCTCTTTGTTTCTTTTCAAATTGTTACACATTTATATATTGTTGATGTTCGCATCCCTAATGTGATTTAGAGAAACTCAAAATTTTTTATTTTAAAATTAGAAATTAGTAGCCCCTTCTGGCACGACCTGGAAAGATTAACGTTAACTTAGATTATTTCATGGATGAACCCGTGAATCCACATGAAATATTAGGACCTCTATGTATGTTACTTGCCTCACATGATTCTACACATGTCACTAAATTAGAAATAAAAAGCATGCACATGTCACTGATCACGGTGCCCCATATTTCGTGGGACATCATTCTTGTGCTCTAGATCATTCCCAAATTCAGAGTTGAGTACTTATTCCATAATCTCCTTGTTTTATTCAATTTTTTCTATGTGATTCTGCTGAGTTTAACTTGTAATATTTTTCTGTTCACTCCTGCAACAAGATCTCCTAGATCTGCCTGCATCAAAAGCCGGTGGAAGGCCTGTCGGTAGCTGCCAAGTGAAGTAATGGGAACTGTTGATGTTTCTTCGCATATAGTAGCAAAGCACAAAAGATTCTAATTTCTTGCATGCTTGTTTATACATGTTGTATTTGTCAGCGCAAAAATTTCTTGTTCTGCTTTGTCGTCAAAATCCAGCCAATTGTGGTTGCTTTGATCGTTTCTATCAACATTGACAATATCACACCTATTCAAAATACATATGTACTTTTCCATTTCAAAATGTTCTTATTACTGGACTAGACTTTTGTTTTCAAGTCAGGTTCAAATCCCATTGCACCGGGTTACGGGCTATGCACCCCACCACCGAAAAAAAAAAAAACCACAAAAAGAAATGGCCTCACCCAAGGGTTTGTTCAGCTAGCATGTATGAAACTATCAATTACCAAACAAATTCTGAATTTCATATTCCAAATACTAAATGATTTATACCTGTAATGTTTCATATTTGAAAATTAACTCCAATATTTGCATTATTTTCCAGTTTATGTATATTACACTCTTTACAGTTTATTATATTTCTACATAAAGCCCCTAATAGAACTTTTTGTTATTTTTCCTCTCCGGAGAATGGCCGTAGGCTTGTGGTGAAGGGAGTTACATGCTCAGTTAACAAAAAGGTTTCATCACTGTGTTACTGTAGTAGGCACTTTGTCCTTGGAGGTAACTTCAACTTATAATAATTTAAGATCAAGTGACAACGGTCCAAGAGCAAATAACTCTGCATCGTTTGGCAATTTTGGTGCAAGAGAGGGCTTATCAGAATAAAAGAGGAAAAGTATAACAAATGACAATATTTCTATCCTTGCATGTCATATGCGCATGTTCATGATACAATATATTTTGGAACTAAATTTGTTATTATAAATTGTATTAGGATCTCTTATTTTCTGTGTCTTTGCATTAATATTGCTTTTGTAAGTTTGCTCAGGGAAGGGTTAGCAGTGCATCATTTGTAGTTTAATTAAGTTACCCTTTGCTTGATGTTTTCAATTGGCAAGCGATTTTTTGGGGGACAGGTCAAGTCTGAACAGAAACACAAGTCCAACTCAAAAATTGTTGCAAGAAGCGCCCCTTGGGCATCAAGGGGCTAATAACCTAGACTTGTAGCCTATGGATGGCACAATGTGTGAATATACCAGGAAAGTTTTTCTCTGAAACGTACTATCAATCATATCAGTATTAAAGCTTGACTGTCGTTTTGTATATGAGGCTTCTTTCTTTACTTTCCATGTCGTGATGTTTGTGTTGAGCATCTACAGCCTTCTGCTCTGTTATTGTGACATGTTTATTAAGAATAATCAATCATTTTCTTGGGCATGTGAAGTATGTTCAATGTTTGTTTATGTAATTGAAAACTTCTTCAGTAATCAGAAACTGATCAGAAGGGGTTGAAGTGAATTACCGTGTCACTGTCTTGTCCAGTTGTGAAGCACTGATCACTCGCGAGAGAGCTTTCTCCTATTTTTTGTTGGAAAAAATGGAGAAGTTAAAGTGAATCTTTGAGTTGAATTAAGACAAGATTTGTAAATTGAATCAACTGGATAATAGTTGAAGTGTATTTTTCTTTCATTGGGGATGAATATGGTATATTCACATGTTCAAATCCGTTTTTAAATGAATGAGATATTCAAGTCTAAAGTTAGCCTAATTCAAAAAGTAAGGGCATGTTTGTTTCGCCGCAAAACGCAAGTCGTAAAACTTCTTTCCATTTTCCGTTGTTTGTTTCGCTGAAAAACAAGTTGCAAAATGCCTCTTCTTTTCCCACTTGCAGTTGCTACAGTTAAATTTGTGGTCATGTAAATCTCACTTTTACACTCATATTTTCTCACTTGCAGTTGCTACAGTTAATTTTGTGGTCATGTAACTCTCACTTGTAGTACACTTACAGTTCAAAACAGTTACTTGATAATCAATATATAATTTAATATTATTAAATATTTAATATTTCAAATAGTGTTCAATTTCTTATTTAATTATTAATTATTTTATATTTTAATCTTTAATTTTTTTATTGTTTTTAATATTGTTTTAATATTTAATATTTTACTATTTTAATTAATATTTTATTTAATACTTTATTATTTTATTAATACTTATTCCATTTTTTATTATTTTATTTAGAGTTAATATTTTATTAATATAACAATATTATACTTTAATATAAAATTACTATATATTTAATTATTTATTTTTTAATATAAAAAATTACTTTATTGTATCATAATATATTTTATTATTATATTAATATTTTATTATGTTAATATTGTAATAATAATTCAGTATAATAATACTATAATGATAATTTATTATTAAATTATAATTATATTTTACTTTGTTAATTTTATATTTCTATAATATTACAATAATATTATAATAAAATTTATATTATAATAATTTTCTAGTATTTTTAATATTATAATATTATAACTATATTTTATTATTGTTGTAAGATTTTTAATATTTATATTTTATTAGTATTCTTAAAATTTTATTAATGTTCTTTAGATTTTCTTAAAATTTTATATTATTTATTTAGTTAATATTTTAGTAATATTTTACTATTTATACTAATATTTTATTAATATTATTGTTATAAATAAAATATTAAGATTATTAATTTTTTATCTCAAATTTATTAATACAATTTAATTTGTAATAGTAGATTTAATTAATAGTATTTAATATTTAAATCACTGCTACAGTTAATTTTGTGGTCAACTTTTCCACTTACACTTTTACATTACCAACCAAACAACGTAAAACACAATGTACTTTACCATTTACACTTTCACTTATCAACCAAACACCGTAAAATACAATATACTTTTCCATTTACACTTCACTTTATCAACCAAACGCCGTAAAATACAATATATTTTCTCTGCTACAGTTCACTTTTTCCATTCTCATTTTACGACTTACGACTTGCGACGTTTTGCAACGAAACAAACAGGCCCTTCCCACATTAAATATGGAGTGGACATTTGAAATGTTTAAATAGTGAAAATGGGATCAAAGGGTATGCCTTTTGAGTACTTGTAGTTTTCGCGCGCGATTAGGGGAAATCATGCCCACACGCACGCGGCGCCAGAGTTGGAGCTCGGGTTCTATTTTACAAGGGTTATACTGAAATCACTGTCATTGATCTATTGGTCACCAATAACACTTATTATTACTATTCACGTCATTTCACAGTATTGAACTTTTCATGGGGCGTAGTGAGGAGGAACTTATTTCTCTGCCACTTTACAAAGACATGCTTGATGAAAGCATGTCCTCTCACAGTATTGAACTTTTCATGGGGCATAGTGAGAGTATTGAACTTTTCATGGGGCGTAGTGAGGAGGAACTTATTCCTCTGCCACTTTACAAAGACATGCTTGATGAAAGCATGTCCTCTGATGCTGAAAGTGCGCTTTCTTTGACCATATCCTCTGCAGGTTCTTCTCAACACGTTTTCTTTGAGCATATCCTCTGTAGGTTCTTCTCGACACGGATCAGAAGAAGATCTCGATACAAACGATCCATTCTGAGAGTTTATTAATGAACCAAAGTACCTCAAAAAGAGGAAGAAAGCGAAGAGGACAACGAGTCGGTCGATAAGGAAGAAGATGAGAAAATAAATAATGAACAAGAAGATGAGGAGAATGAAGACGACGAATCTACTTATAATGGTGATGACGACGAGAACTAGGATTTTCTGCTATTCTGATATTTACCTTATTTTTGTCTTCTTTTAAGAGCTTTAATGCTCTTTTTTTGTTAGGTCTCTTTCTGACCATATATATTAAAAATAAAATTTACTTCTAAATATATAGTTATTATTTTTACATCTCAACTGTGACCATGGTCGATGTACTCAGATAATAATTCCTCTCAACCAATATATACTGCGATTATGGTCACACTATATATTTAAGTATATTTATACATGAAACTATGACACGGTCGCTGTCCTGACAAAAATAGTTTGATCATTGTGCATTCAATCAATTTAAAAATAGCGACCATGGACGCAGTCTGAAGTTAAACATATAAACAGATGATACTACGATCATGATCGCAATCCTCCCAAATCAGTATATTTCACTATATATCATAAATTAAAAAACTGCGATTACGGACGCAGTGTGTAACACAAATTCAAAATTTTTCTCAAGCGTGGAAAAAAAGATAAATAGCCACAGTGAAGAATAAATATATAAAATCATAAGTAAATTGCGACATTAGTCGCAGTCCTTATTCACCATTATTACATTTAACCTAGCAAAAAAATTATCCACAACATGCTGTGATAAGCACTGCGACCATAGTCGCATTCATTATTAGTATGCAATATGTAAAAAAAAATTTGATCGTTTATATGTGGCATACGAATAAGTAAACTGCAACTATATTCGCAATCAGTAAAATCCTTACAGATCATATCATAAAATTCTGCAAAAAAATAATTTGTTTATATATTAATTAAGAACAAAAATTGACATGTTTGTGAGTTTCACATGATACAAATCCTATATATAATTGTAGACTGCGAAAAAGGTCGTTTTTAAAACTATTGAAAAATTATTTTATTAACAACTAAGAGCTTAGTAGCATTCTGAAATCCATAATATCTGCGTATAAAAAAATTATTCAAATTTGTTTCGTGATTTGATGAAGTTGCACTTGAAAGATACCTGATTCATATCCAGTTGGTTGCAGTTATAAAGATAACTGTGACAATATTGGTTAAGGTCAGAAATATAAAAAAAATAATAAACTATCAAATCCACTATCTTTTACCGTAGGGGCATTTAGTAATTTCAGCTGTTCCAATAGACGGGTCATCCTTATTAGTATGGCTAATTTTGTGCCATGTCACCGCAGGATGAGAGGGACTCTCAGCTGTCGACTAATATACATATTTGAGATACATACATAATATATACACACATATATATATATACACACACATGCATGCATATATATATATATTAATATATATAGTATATATATATATATATATATATATATATATATATATATAATAGAGAGAGAAAAATGTATATCAGCCCGCGGGCTGAGAGTACCTCTCAGCCTGCGATGACGTGGCTCGAGTTGTCACCTCACTGACTGCGGCCGCTTTTAGGGAGAAGTTAAATTACCAAATACCCTTATGATAACTTTCCTTATTGTTTATTATTATTTTTCCCCCTTTTATTTTGCCGCTCTTTATAGGATATAAATTAATTTTCGCCTTATTTCTTTACCTCTTTTTTGAAAGATGTAGTTTCTCCTTTTCAGCTGGGATAAATTTTTTTTGAAAATATAAAATCTTTTCAGATCCATGTTTTCAGCCTGCGATAAAATTCTACTTTATAGTTTAATTTTTTGTATATAATGTAGTCAGAGTCTTGGTCGCATTGTACATTTAAACTGCGACCTTAGTCAAAGTCTTTGGTCGCAGTGTACATGGTGAAATGCGACCAAGGTCGCAGTGTTTTTATTGATAAAGATAGCCAGCAACTGCAATCTAGGGTTGCATTACATGGACTGGGACTTTGGCGCAGTACGTTAAGTAATTATTTTTTTTGAATATAATTTATTCAGAGTCTTTGGTCGCAATGTACATTTAAACTGCGACCTTAGCCAAAGTCTTTTTGTCGCAGTGTACATGGTTAAATGCGACCAAGGTCGCAGTGTTGTTATTGATAAAGATAGCCAGCAACTGCAATCTAGGGTTGCATTACATGGACTGCGACTTGTGGTCGCAGTACGTTAAGTAAGTGTTGTTTTATTAAGTGTTGTTTTTGGATAATCTAAATGAAAAATGAAAAGTTGTCTGTTGTCTGATGCGACTTGGAGTCAGTCCGTGAGACGCGACCTGTCATAAAGATTTTATGAGATCTTTTAACGTCAAGTCATGTTGACGAACCCGCACCATCGTTGTTTCCCGAAGCGGTTGTCTACGCGTCGGTTCTTCTTGGGTTTAGGCGTTAATGTCTTTTAATGCCAAACCGGCGCTGGCGGTTGGAGACGATTAATGCCGACGATTCTGATTAATGAACCATTAATTATGGTTATTATGGGCTGCTATAAATAGGGCTCACCCTCTCCCTTTAACAGTCCTTAATTAGACTGTTTTCTTTCGAGAGCAATTGCTCTGAGAATTTTCGTCTTCTTCAGAGTCTCTAACAGGTGCCTGCCTCCATGGATGAAGATGACCCTATTGACGAACTTGATCGATGTTCGTCCACAAAGGAAGAAGTCATAGACCTCATCGTCCACAAGGGAAGAAGTCATGGTCCTCGTCGTTCACAAGGGAAGAAGTCATGATCCCTGACGAGGACTTAATCCTCACCGAGATCTGCTCTCACTTGATGCACCAGTCAAGCTTGCTGGTAACGGTATGGTCAGAGTGGGTATGGCGGCGGGGGATGTGGTGGGGCATTCCTTGTGAGGTCTCAAAACCTCCTCTCTTACCCAGAAGTGACATCGAGGAAACTCCATGCTCACTGGATAATCTTCTGGTGAAGAGATGTTCATAAACGAAAGATTTGCTGCTGCCACCAGACCTGCAGGAGAAGATTGCTCTTAGTAGTCAACAAGGGCTCTTCTTGGCTCTTCTGATGTTTTGTCTTCTTGGCTACTTTGATGTTTAGTCTCTTTGTAACACTCAATCTTATTGATTCTGCTGCCACCAGACCTGAAGAAGAAGATTTCTCTTAGTCAACAAGGGATTTTTGATGTTTAATCTTCTTGGCTACTGTGATGTTTAGTCTTCTTTGTAACACTCAATCTTATTGATTCTGCTGCCACCAGAGCTCAAGAAGAAGATTGTTGCTCTTAGTCAACAAGGGATTTTTTGATGTTTTAGTCTTCTTTTTGTACTGCTGTATTTGTAACACTTCAATCTTATTGTATAAGAGATCGTTTTGTATCATTTGCACATTCTGGAGATAAATGCCTGGACATAAATAAAAAGCATATTTGTTTTTTTTAATAAACTACGAACTTTTTCGCAGCCATGCATTGCAAAGAAAACACTATGATCATAGATGACACTGCGACCAAGGTCGCATAAGATACATTGCAAACAGTAACTACTGTGACCAGGGTCGACACTGCGACCAAAGACTGCGACTAAGCAACTGTTGCGGTGACGTGTCACAATCGTCGCAGTGTTGTTGTTGATTAAGACTGAAAACCAGCAATAGCGACCAAGATTGGAGATTATTTTTTTAAGACTGCGGCCATCAACTGCGACCAAAGTCGCAGTGTTGTTGTTGATTATTTATAAGACACCACAACTGCGACCAAGGTCGCAGTGATGTTGTTGATTCGTAAAGACCAGCAACTGCGACCAAGGTCGCTTTGTATTTTATTAAGACTAACAACAACAATGCGATCAAGGTCGCAGTTTATTTTATTAATATTAAGGTCAGAGAAACTGCGACCAAGGTAGCAGTGTTGTGTAGTAAGACTAAAGTCCAGCAACTGCGACCAGGGGTCGCAGTGTATTATTAAGTCTGCGCCAGCAACTGCGACCAATGTCGCAACCTTTCATTTAAAAATTTTTAAGGTTGAAGTAATATAATATTAACTGCGACCAAGGTCGCAGTGTTGTTAAGGATAAAGATGGTCGCAGTGTACATGGTTAAATGTGACCAAGGTCGCAGTGTTGTTGTTGATAAAGATGGCCAACAACTGCAGTCTTAGGTCGCTTTACATGGACTGCGACATTGGTCGCAGTACGTTAAGTAAGTGTTTTCCTTTAGATTAACATGCATAGTGACCAAGGTCGCGTGTGTTCTTGTTTTATTAAGTGATGTTTGGATTAAGTCATTTTTTTTGAATCTAAATGAAAAATGAAAAGTTGTCTGTTGTCTGATGCGGTCAGAAACTGCGACCAAGTAGCAGTGTTGTTGTTGATTAAGATTAAAGACCAGCAACTGCGACCTTGGTCGCATTGTATTTATTAAGTGGCCTCCATGGTCGCAATATTTCAACCGATACATAGTAGTAAAAAAATGTAATTCACACAAATAACTTTAGAAAACAGATTTATATATATTTAAAAAGAAAAACTGCCATAAATAACTCAATTTGATTTATATATATTTAAAAAGAAAAACAAAATACAATTTTTAAGTTCTAATCGTCGTCATCACCATAGTAATCAGATTCGTCGTCAAGAGTCATGCTTTCGTCTTCTGTATCTCTTTCGTCTTCTGTCTCTTCCTCCTCTTCAGGTACAGTCTCATCGTCGCTTTCTTCCTCTTCATGTTGGTGTTTGGTTCATCAATGAACTCCCAGAAAGGTTCGTCTGTAGCAAGCTCAGATTCTGACCCATAGCGAGACATTGTTTCAGAACTAAACATAAAATCATCATTTGATGATTGGCTTCTTTCTGGTGAAGACGGTGGTGATGGTGAAGACATTGTTTGAATGTATTGGCTTCTTTCGGTGAAGAGGATGGTATGTTTTTATTCCTTTGCTCATGACCCTTTATATATTTTTATCCCGGAATTCCAAAAGGTTTAAGCTCTCGGACCACGTGAATATCTCTCAAATATATTTTCTATCTTTTCCCAAAAATTGTATACTTCCTAGGTGACTGTTCAGTTATCCAAAACAGTTTAAAAGTTAATACACTATAACTTTAAATTACTTTGAACTCCAAAACAGTACATTATTGCGACCAAAGTCGCATTTTGGGAACTGATAAATGATTAACTGCGACCATAAGTTGCATCCGTAGTAGGATTGCGACTATGGTCGCAGTGTTTAAGAGCAGCAGTCGCAGTTTGGATATGTAATTAAAAGAGCTTATAAGTTAATATATTGAGAAAGACACTTTACAAAAAAAATAGAATTAAAAGCTTTTAAAAGAAGACAAAATATAATTGAATATCAGAAGATCAGGAAATCCTAATCCTCGTCATTATCACCATCATAAGCAGATTCATCGTTCTTCATTCTTCTGCTCTTCCTCTTCATCACTTATTTCCTCATCATCTTGCTGGTTTTGAGGTTTTTTTTGTTTCACCGATGAACTCCCAGAATGGATCGTCTCTATCAAGCTCTTCGTCTGACCCGTTGCTAGGAAGCGAGCCTACAGCATCAGAGGACATGCTTTCATCAAGCATGTCTCCGTCAAGTGGCAGAGGAATAATGTCTTCTTCACTAACCCACATGAAAAATTCATTATCATCGAATAGGAGGATCAGTTAATACATTATTTGATGTAGTGAGATAGTCAAAAGGAGTGAAGTCCAGACTGGTATCAGATTCACTAGAATATCCTAAAGACAAAGGACCGGTGGGGGTTGATTGAAGTTGAATTCTGAGTGTTCAGAGGAAGAAGATGGGGAAGACATGATTCAAGAATGAATTTTTTTTTGGAAGTTTTTGAAATCAAATTGAAAAGGAAGAGCAAAAATTATAGTTTTTAGGTATGAGGTAATATATAGTTACAAGCTTCATAAAAGGTCAATATTGTGGAAGAACATGAATAGTAATAATAATTGTTACAGGTGAGGGTTGAGTATGGTAGGAAGTGGTAAAAAAAAAATATTTAATTGAAGACTTATTGCTGGAGAATCCGAAGTACAAATTAACTTTTTATAAAATTGTTTGGCTATATCTTTAGATTACGTATGGTGCACATCTTCCTTTCTCGAGATTAACATTAGTGCATATCTTTTTTTCTAGACTGGTGTTGTATCACGGTAGATATAATATTAATTACTTCTTTTACAGAAGGCATGAGAAAGAAGATTGCGAATTTGGTCGCCAGTACGAAGGAGGTCGCATTGCTATGCGATAGTATTTTTTTGTCTTGTATTCTTTATTCTGTATTAAG